>JASDQU010500420.1:13031-33563 GCA_032191745.1 Picea mariana
ATATATTAGTGCTCAAGAAAAATTGGAGGATAGACTTCAATGACCTAGAAATCAACAACAAACCTTGTTTCTTCAAGTTTTGGCCTTTCTTTCATGTCCTTAGACTCTCGTGCTTCTAGAAGAAGAAGAGGCTTGTCACCCGAAATCAATCATATTGCTGAAATAGGAAGAAGAAACATTCTGTTATCTTCCCAACAAAGTTCTCTAAGGAGAAATTTATCTAATTCATCCAGCTCGTCTTTCTTCCCCTGATTTATCATCCACAAGATGGCATCTAGTGGAAGCTCTAGTGGCACTGGAAGTGATCCATCTCCCCAATCTTCATCATCATTGATGATTGGTAGCTTGTACACCCACCATATATCTATCCAATATACTACAAACCCCACCAAAGTCATTAAAAAGTATGGGATTTTTCAGTTCAAAAAAGATGCCACAACCACACCATGGCATGTGTCATCTCCTCTTAACCTAGCACCTGCTACTCGCCCACTTCCGAAGTTTAAAGAGCATTTTCCTAATTTTTTAGGAAATAATAATGTTAATACCAATGAACTCCTAGTGGAATTTTCTAATGCTTGTCATAACATAGGGGCTTACGATAATGACACTTGCATGCACTTGTTCGTCAATTCCTTGGAAGGAAAGGTTGCGGCTGACTTCTTTGACCTTCCTCCTAAGATCCTGTCTACTTGGGAGGAGTTAATCTATTGGTTTCGATCCACTTATGGGAAATCAAAAATCCTTGTCGATAAGTTAAGGGAATACAATAACGTCGCTTATAAAGATGGTGAGACCAACAAGTCTTTCAACTTGCGTTTCACAAAGATGTACAATCAAATCCTTGAGCTTATCCACCCCTAGAAGTAAGCCTCTTTCATGCATTACTACAATGCATTGCATTCTCCCTACCATCATAGGCTTGAAGAAAAGGCCATTGATAATCTTGTTTCGCTCTACATACTTTCTCAGAGTATGAAGAACAACTTGAAAGAACTAGTCTTCCCCAGGGAGAATCAATTAGGAAAACAGACATGTCTTCTCTCTTACAACTAGTACAATATATGAACAATCGTATGATAGCATTTGAGCGGAAGGGTACTGTCTCCCCTCTCACCCTTGGAGCTTCATCCTCTTCTGCACCCCCCTTTAGAAATCCAGTTGAAAACAATTTTCAGCCTAAGGCTATCTTGCCTCGGAGTTGGTGCAAATTTTGTATGTGAAGAAACGACATGTGAGGTAAAGAAGAGTGCCAGAGATAAGATCTTTGGTAAGAGACCGAAAGTTACTATTGTTGTCCTAGAATTTGCGGAGCCAGAGGATGTCATGGCTATTAACACTAGGAGCAAATCCTATGCTCCCAAGGGTAATTTTGATCCTCCTCACAGTTCTTCTAGCCCGAGCTCATCCTCGACTGCTGTTACGCCCCAAGTTCCTAAAATTCTCGAGATTCAAAGAATCACCCTCGCTCTTCCCTCTTCTAAATGCAATATATTGAATCAATTGGACAAAATCAAAGAAAATGCAACCCTCCTAGACATGGTTTCCATCCCTGAACAATAGATGCATATGAAACAATTCATCGAAGGAAAATCTTCTGTTGTAGCCAATATTTCCAAAGAGGTAGACAAAGAGGATTCTTTTGTAAATAAAGTAGGTGTACATAACTTTAGATACCCTGTAAAAACCCCCCCCTTTTACATTTCTGTAAAGTTCATGGACAAAATTTCCCATTGTTTCCTCATTTATGGTGGTTCGTGCCCAAGTGTGATTGCGAAGATTATTATGGAAGTGCTAGGCTTGTCTTGTACAGATGAAAATGCCAGAAGCATGATTTCTTATAATAGTCTACAACAAAAGACCATAGGTGAGATTAAAGATGTGACCTTAGTTTTGTGTGCCCATCCTGAAACAAAGACGACCCTCAATATTTAGGTGATCGATATGACAGTAAGAAATTACTCAATCATCTTAGGAAGAGATTGGCAAGCCTCAATGGGTGGGTACCTCTCACTCACCGAAACACATTTATCTGTTCCTCGGAACGAAAAAAATGTTATAGTCTTTAGAGAAGGAAGGATATCACCCTACATAGAGAGTGTCCCATAGCATAACATAAACTATATCGAGGAGGACTTAGGAGTGTATTCCATCTTTKTTGAGGAAGATAACATTTCCATGAAACAAATCAATTTAGATGATGGCATGTGGCACATTCACTTTGATGGTTCATGCTCAAATGAAGGTAACGAAGATGGCATTATCTTGATTTCTCCTTTAGGAAAAATACATAAGTTTTCTTATCGGTTGGAGTTCGCTTTCACTAACAATGTCACTGAATTCAAAGCCTTGTTATTAGGCATTGAAAGTGCTTATAATCTTGGTTGTGGTCGCCTTTTAGTTTTTGGGGATTTTGATCTTGTTGTGAATCTTGTGCGTAAAATTTACTCTCCTAGAAACAAGTTGATGAAACATTACACCCAAACTGTTTGGGATCTTATCTAAAACCTTTTATATTTCAACATTACCCATGTTAAAAGGGATTTAAACACAATGGCTGATTGGTTAGCAGTTTTTGCAGCCTCCCCAACTCGACAACTTCTGCCACATAGACCTGATTGTACCTTTTAATCACTATATCATCCACATATTCCTAACAATATAGAATCTTGGCAGGTCTTTCCCAATGATGAGAGAATTTTTGCTTTTATCCAAAATGAACATCTTAAGCCTAAAGAAATTATATTCATAGAAGATAAAAATATTCCTAAAGGCTTGACTCCTCTAGAGAGTTCATTTTCTTCAAGTGATGTAGGCAACAAGGAGAAACAAAAAGAAGAAGTGTCAAAAAGGAAGGTGGGCGAAACCATCTCCTTGGACATTGGGACACCCGAGACTCCAAAGAACGTCAAAATAGGTGCCAAATGTTCAGATGAAGCGAAGGAGAAGTTTTCCAAGTTGCTTGGTGAATTTCAAGATGTTTTTGCTTGGTATTATGAGGATCTTCTTGGTTTTCATCCTAGCCTTGTACAACATTCCATTCCCATTTAGGAAGGCGTAAAACCAGTTAGGAAAAAGCAAAGACCTATCAACCCTGTGCTAGAAGAAACTATTTGAAAGGAGTTGGAAAAACTTTTGAAGGCTTGAATCATCTTTCCCGTCAAATATTATGAATGGGTCTCAAATATAGTCCCTGTTTGGAAAACAACTGGTCATATTAGACTGTGCATCGATTTTCGTGCATTAAATTGAGCTAGTATAAAGGACCACTTTCCCCTCCCCAACATGGAAATGATTTTGCAGCAAGTTGCAGAGTCACAAATGATGTTCTTACTTGACATGTTTTTTGGTTACAATCAAATCAAGATAAAAAGGGCAGATACATATAAAACCACCTTTATTACTCGTTGGGGTACCTTTGCTTACGAATGTATGCCTTTTGGTTTATCTAATGCAAGTTCCACCTTTCAGAGAGCTATGTAATTAACTTTTGGCAATTTGATCAGTAAGATAATTCAGATCTACCTTGATGAATTAAGAGTTTACTCTAAAATCCGATCAAATCATTTTATTCATCTGAGAAAAATTTTCATGCGATGTAGGAAATTTGGAATTTCCCTAAACCCTTCCAAGTCCATTTTTGGTGTTACCGAGGGAAATATCCTTGGACACATTGTCTCTGATTCATGAATAATTATCGATCCTGAAAGGATTAATGTTATCCTTAGTCTTCCTGCTCCTACTTCCAAGAAATAAGTTCAAGCCTTTATGGGGGTTATTAAGTTTGTTTGTAGGTTTGTTCCAAATTTCGCAGTGACGGTCAAGCCAATCCATAATATTCTTAAGCAGGACCATTATTTTTCTTGGACTAATGATGTGAAAATTCTTTTGAAGTGATTAAGAAAGAAATCAGCTCTGCACCAGTTTTGGCGAAGCCGGATTTTGAGAAGGAATTCACGATATATACTAATGCCACTGAGGAGGCAGTTTCTGTTGTCCTTATGAAAAATGATGGCCAAGGAAACGAAAAACATGTGGCTTACATGAGACAAAGTTTTTTTGATGATGAATTTAAATACTCTTTTATTGAGAAACACACTTTTTCTCTTGTTAAGGTTGTCGAAATGTTTCGCCACTACATCTTAGGTAAGCATACATTGGTAAAATTCCCTTTACGTGTTGTCAAATGTGTGCTCTCACAGACTTATCTTTCATGGAAGCTTTCACATTGGCTTGCCAAGATCTAGGAGAATGATCTAAACATCGTGACTTATGCCACTATTAAGGGACATGACCTATCCCTTCACTTGGCTCAACGTGTTGAGAATGGTGAAAAAATTGATGAAGAAGATAGTTCCCTTTCAGCTCTCATTTACGTTGACGATCAGATCCTCCCTTTGTTTGAACATCCTTGGTACATGAATTTGGTTTATTATTTATAGAACCGAAGATGTCTAGAAAACTTAGACACTCATCAAAGGAGAAGTCTCCATCTTGAATCTGTAAGATATGTCATTATAGGAGACTTTTCATTTCGAAGATCTGTTGATGGTGTGTTGCTTCGTTGTGTAAAAAATGAAGATGCACATAAATTGTTGCAAGAAGCTCACGACTCTTCAATCTCTGTCATTCATGTACGAGGTCACTTTTATGAAAAAACCGCCGCTTTCAACATTATTAGAAACAGATGTTATTGGCCTTCAATATTTCATGTCTCTTTTGTTTTTTACAAGTCTTGTGACAAGTGCCAAAAAGTTACTGGGAAAGAATGCCTTTCAGCCATGCCATTACAACCTCTCGTGCTAGATTTTTCCTTTTCAAAGTGGGGATTGTATTTTATTGGTCTTATTAATCCTCCTTATTCAGCCGAGCAAGTTTTTTTTTTCTGAAAACCATGGAATATTTTACAAAATGAGCCGAAGTTGTCCCACTTAAGCATTCCACAGACGATCAGGTAATTTCTTTCCTTGAAAATAATATTTTTTCCAGGTTTGGTCTTCCATTGGAAATTATTACAGACAAAGGTCCCCCTTTCATTTCTGCTAAGCTGACTCAGTTTTTAGCCAAGTTGGGGGTTAAACATTTCACCTCATCATCTTACTATCCCCAAGGAAATGAGCAAGCCGGGTCTACCAACAAAAATATGGTAAGAATCGTCAAAATGATCATCGAAGATAAGCCACGTCAGTGGCACACTCTCCTCACTTATTCCCTCTGAGCAGATCGAACTTCCGGCAAAGTAAGCACTGGTTGTACACCTTTTCAGCTGGTTTATGATCAAGAAGCTTTCTTTCCAACAAATTTATAACTTTCTTCCTTAAGGATGATGCTATAGATCGAAGAATTGAGTTCTTCAGATATTTCACAAAGGGTAAATGCACTACTAGATTTGGAAGAACAAAGGATGTTTTCTTTGGATAATATTAAAAGGAGACAACAAACTGTTAAGAAATATTTCAACAAGAGTGTCGAAACTGTCAAGTTTAAAGTCAATGAAAAAGTTCTTCTATGGGATTCGGCTCACGCAGATAGGGGAAGACATTCAAAATTTCAGAAATTATGGCTGGGTCCTTTCAAAATCGCTTTTATCTTAGGTAAAAATTCTTACATTCTAAAAGATTTGCAGGAGCGATTGTTTTCCTACAGCACTAACGGTTCTCACTTTAAGCATTATGTGGAACCAACTTGAAAAGCTCTAACGTTGTCTGGATTTCTTGTATTTTAGTAGTCTAGCTCCGTTTTCAGGTTTTTGTTCTTTCTTCTGCTTACATTAGTTGTTTTCTGTTTTAATCATTTCCTAATGCCTTTACTTTTCTATCACTTTATTTTTGCTATTTTAATCTTTTGCAATTTTATTCTGTTGGGATTTGTTTTTTGTCATCCTTTAGTTTCAGTAGAGAATAAGATGTTGGATCATATTTTCCACATTGACACTCCTGCAAGCATTGTTAGTCAATAACAATCAATCTTACACATATGTTATGATGTCTTCTCTAAAGGACCCTTAAATTGTTATATATTTCCATTGATGTCTTATAAAGAATTGGTTATCTCCCGCTTCCAGCCATTTCTTCATCCATTGGGAGTTTAAGACAAAATCTGGAAATTTTCCTCAAAAGTTAAAGAGAAGATTTCGGTCGATGGATTATGCATATAGTGATAAAACCCCTCATACTTAACATTTTTCATAAGTTACTCCCAAATTCCTGGTCATATTTCCATTAAATACACTCACTTCCCCCTATTGCATAATCTTCCTGGTTATATTTTCTTGACCTCCTGCCCTTGTTCTGTGAAACCATGAGTTTTGAGTTCTAAATCTATTGAAAACAAATTTTCTTGTGGATTCGCTAGTTTGTTGGCGATTAAATTCGCAACAAAGTTTGGCCCACAAAGTTTTGATAAAGCCTATTATTATAAAAGTTAAATAATACTCGTAGGTGGGACCCCTCGTAGATTGGAGATCAAGTCTGGTGTTTATTCGATGTTATGTTACTGTTCGACACTACTTTCATGGTTGATGATATCTTGTTTTATTGGATAATGGATCAAGCATATTATACAGGGCTCACTTGTTGTTCCAAGATCAAGTAATATCGAAAGTTTTCATTGTTACCATTGCTGATTGTTCTTAGATCTATTACTTGTGACACCTGCAACATACACATGTTAGTAACAACAAATGAAAAGGAACTAAAAGAAGAAACTATCCTATGATCACATGCTATACTATATTCATTAAAAAGGATTGTGCAAAATCCTAGCTAACATAGGATAGACATGTGGGTTATCGAGGTTGTTTATAGCATAGTTGGTATGAATTTCTGCATAGTAGAGATGGTACTATGTGATACGGGTGGCACTCTTGGAAATTAAAGGTTGTTGGTTCAAGGTGGATGATTTGTTTCATTAGTAGTTGGTGTGTACTAAGAATTGAATGAACTTGAAGTAGGTAGGTGATGTGAATTTACTACACATCACCTTTACCCCTACCGTTGGACGCCACCCTAGTCAGGTTATCTTCCAAACATTATTGTTGTGGTTATGCTCCGATTTCTCAGCAAGGAGGAACCTCTCGACCAACTTGTGTTTTAATAAATTTGATTACAAGTATGTTCCTTTTTTATCCCTTCATGAGTCTACTCTGGTTATGAAATGGATATTGGCTCAAGTGTATTAGTTGTGCTTTCCTCAAGTATTGCGACTGTGTAAATGGTGATTGTGAATGTAACGTTGATGATTCTCTTTGAAATGATGTTGAATTCATAGCATTTCTAGTTATCCTGGGGAGTTATCAGTCACAAGAGATCTTCGTTATCCTTGTTGGTTTACTTAGAAGATCCTTGTTGGTCTTGGTGGGCTATCTTCATGATTTTTCATTGCTGTATCCAGTCTGTGGGTTTTTATGGGGTTTAATGACTGAAGCGTTTRTGTCACCACGCATTGTACATGTGGGAAGTTGGTTGATTTCACCACTAGAGCTCATGAAGTGGGTTTTCTGTTCTTACTCGACCATGTCTTCACCTCTGTGTGGTAGTTGTTTGATCAAAGGGAACGAGGGTTATACCCTGCGTGAAAATAAAATTTCCATGCCAAGTTAAAGCCTCACCTCCTATTATGGCCCCTGTCATGGAATTGTTTCCTATCCACAAACGAATCATAGCCCTCTTTTTGTGTACACCTTTGGCCTCAAAGTTTTTCATATTATGAGAAGTGGGATTTGTTCCTCCTGTGATGGCTACCGAGAAAACCCTTAACCCTCCAGTCTGGTGTTTCATAGGAAGACTGCCGGGCCTGTCAAGTTGTTACGGGTTATTGTGGATTGAATGTGTGGCCAATGAATTTAAATGTAGACTCACCCAGTCGGCCATATGACAGTCGTGTTGGTTGGAATTTAGTTACTACCTCTGTGATAATAATGACAAATCTTTCATTGTTATTGGCACAAATTAAATTAAACAATCGCTCTCCTTATGATTAATAACTCAGTATTGCTTAAAGGAGAGGGTCGCTTCCCCGATTCAAATCAAGACAAGGGTATGCGTAGTTGCCACAACTTGTTAGATTGATTGATTTTTTTTATGACAATGGTGAATTGATGGTTGGTACGCAGTCACTGGTATTTGCACTAATGATTATTTGGATGAATAGCTAGCATTGGTACAAATGCTTGATGTGGATCATGTATGTCGTGTTGTGTGTATGGTGTTTTTGAAAAACAAATAAGGGGCATGGTAACTGTGGTTTTCTTTAGGGCCCAATGACTATTGAACCAGATGATTGTAGAGAATATATCACTGTATCCCTATGTTTGTTCGATTATATAAGCTTGATTTTGCACAAAATATTTGGTTACAGATTGATTAAATCAAATTGACATTGTGTTATTAATGACTCAGCACGATGGATTGAGTGATTACTATGCCTATGTTTTTTATTTTGTTTAATAGAGATATTGCATCACAATGTTTTGGTGACTGTGCACTATGTATAACGCAGATGGCTTTGGTTTCACAAAGTTTTAAGCATGTTTATTTGTTGCAATCAACCATTTGTTAAAAGGGGAATGTTGTCAAGACCTCATCATTTTGGATGCATGGTCCAGCTTTTAAGTCACATTGAATTGTGTTTTTTTTTATAGTGGTTGAATTACATTGCCTAGATGAGTTACCATGTGCATAGCTTGTGTCAAAATGATGGTTGTTGGATATATGTTTAAATATCCATTCATATTTTGCAATTTAATCTAGATTATTGGGTTTACTTCCTATATATATATGTTTAATGAATATCAGAGCATTCAAATGTCAAACCCGATTGCAGTGATTATGTGACTTCATTGTGAATTTTGGAAACATGAATTTGAGTATAATTATTGATTGAAGTAATGTATGGGTAGTGGTTGATTTCGATGGTTAACAGAGTGGAAAGGCTACTGTTTTGAAATTGTTATAAGATGAAAGAAGGGAATAAAATCCTCTTTACAGATTGTGTGGATTTTATATTGTCTTGTGATGGCTCTGTGTTGGATATTTGATTATGAACAATAACTTAGTTAAACGCACAGAAATTGTTATTTGGTCAAGATGATTGATGGTTGATGCATCTCTTTTCGCAGAATGTTTTATGGATGACTTAATTAATTTCATGAACAATAATTGCATTTCTTCCCTTCCATTATTTCATTTTTCTCTAATTACAAACCCCGTCACCTCCCATATTCATTTTTTCACTCCTTGTTTCTAGAAATTAATTATAGTCAAGAGAATTTCGGTGTTAAAACATTTTAAAGTGGCAATGACTTGTGTGGATTATAGTGATGTTTTATTGTGTTTCTTACAGTTGATTTTTTTTGTCATTGAGAAGTAACTGTGTTCTTTGCCCCCTCATGGGATCATGGTTTTGATCAATACAAACCCCTCGCATATCCCATAACCCTTTTCACCCCTTGCTCATTGATAAACGGTAAAACAATTTGTATGGATTGGATTGCATGAGTATGATATATTGCTAAGCCAAAATCCATTTCATATTTTGAAAGAGTTGTCATGTATGGTTAATTAAAAGATCGTTACTAATCAATCATGCATGCATGAATGAGCTATTCAAATAAAAGGTTGAAAACAAAGGCCTATTACGCTTCTATCAAAGAGAAGGACTAAAAAATGGTTGCATCATAGACCGAGAAATAGGGATTTTGAGTTTTTATTTTATCTGTGGTTTTATGACAGTTGACTTCAGGGATCTTTGGACAACATGTTTTATTTTGGATATATGAGTATTATTTTTGAAACAATTTCAATTTCATGAGCTAAAATTTCCAAAAGTGAATATGTTGATGGGAGACACAAGGATGCGTGTTTTGTTTAACTAATGGCTATGTTATGATTATTATGATTGTTATGAACTAAAGGGAGTCACAAGGGGTTCCACCTACTAGTTATTATTTAACTATGACCCTTATTATATGTATTACTCTTCCCCCTAACTAAAGCTAGTTGAGTCTTTTAATTAACTTAACTAATGAATTGGTTCAACTTCTTCAACCAATTCTAATTTCTTAAAATAAAAAGGAAAGGGAGGAACAAAAGAGGGATGGAAGTAGAAGCATGCTAAGGTTTGCTCTTTTATTTTATGTTGAGATAGTTCATTTTTCATTCATTCATATATTCATCACAACCTAATTCTCTTTTATGATAGCAGGGTCTTATTATAGACACCAATATTCAGGGCTAAATCAAATCATTCAGACACTTGTTTTTTAGAGGTGTTGATCTATCTTTGATAGTCTGTGTAGACTTGTCTGTTTGTGAATTAATTTTCATGATTGATAAAGGCTATTGTGTAGAGTCGAGTGGGTAGCATATGTGGCAAGTTGATCTAGCTTTTAGAATTCAGTTTTGGTTTTCTGTCAAAGTTCCTTTTGTATGTTCCATCGGGGATGTCTAAGTTTGACTTTGGTCCAAGATTTATGTATGAGATTTTGTAAAGAAAATGACTCGTCTGTGAATTGGAATGAAATAAAGGATTTCTTTATGTCTCATCTGTCTTGATTATCATCTTGGTGTCTTTACTTATGTTCTTACATTTATTTCAGCAACTGTTATATTCAGAAAAATACATAAAAAGTTAATTTCCAACAAGCTTTGTGTTGATAAAAGACTAGACTAAGCACTCATAATTTATACTTGTAAGTTAGGATGTTATTTTTTTTCCTATAAACATAGGGTGATATTCCCGTCTACTTTGCTTTAGCCAAGTAAAGTCTAAAAATGCTTGATTAAGATCATTTCATATCTTTTCCTCAACACGCACCATGCGTGTAAATTGATTGGCGTGTGCTGAGGTGGAGCGATGCTCCTGCATCATGTTTATATGTGATAGAGGTATATATAATTAGATGATGTTAGCTAGCGAATATAAATGTGTATTTTAGATGTTGTTTATGTTTGTTATAAGATGGTTATCATCATCTTGTTTATTTTTATAAATTACAAAGTTCAATATGGTTGAAACTGTAATTATAAAATTGAAACTATAATTGCATAGATAGTTCATTATAAATATTCATTCTAACTATTTATTTTTTTCAAAAAACAAATTACATATGAATAAATATTATTTTCCATTGTACTAATTACTTTTTTTTAATAGACTCTTCTACACTAAAAATAGTTATTATAAAAAGTTATGATCTCCAATGATAAGCATTCTATTGGCTTTAAAATTTAATGGATGCAAATCTTCCTATTGTTAATTTTGTCAATATTCCGTAAGTTGATTTCTATCAAATTTTAAATTACTTCACTAATTGTGGTTTTACTCAACATTGGGGGAATAATTTTATAAATATTTTCAAAAGAAATGATAAAAGTATGTAAAGTAACAAACAATACTTTATTTAAAAACCAAATTATCACAAAATCATGTTATAAATTTAATTTTTAATTATAAACCACATTTTTTGTTAATCTTACTTTTAAATCTACAAAATAAATGAACATAAACTCAATTTTTAAATCATCATGTTAACATATCCTAAAAAATGTTGTACTATTAAACATGCATATCAACCATATAATTACATCTAATTATATCAACATCAAAAGTAAAATTTCATATCCCATTAAAATTTCAACTAGATATTTAACATTTTTCAGTATTTCACAATTGGAAATACTTAAAGAAGATGAAACATTTTTAAATAAATGCAATGACATATAAATATTTTCAAATAACAATAGTTCCATTCAATCACAAATAACTTGAAATAGAAACACATTACGCATCAAATTGACTGTGAACCAACTAAAATTGTTCAAATATTTGTTATAATTAACTTAACATTTCCTCTGTCAAAAGATGAATAAAAAAGAATATAATTAGTGAAATAAAGAATATAACAAAAATATATAAAAACAATATTAAACATGAAATAAAACATGTACATATCACTCTATGTTGTCATCACCCTCATTATCTTCCTCGCTTGGCATGATAACATTGTTGTTCTCAAAAATATGTTTTGATCTAGGGTCGTGTCTTAATACAAACCATCAATCTCTATCCAACACATCTGGGTTAAAAAAATGTTGGTTGCAGTGTTTTGGGAAAACATAAGGCTCCTTAGCTTCATCCCACATCTTTTTAGAGTTGATACATATCATCCCACTATCGTGATACTCCTTTACATTATTCTGATCAAAGGTGTCCCGCCACTTTCACCTAAAAATAGCACATTGGAAAGAAGAGAAGTCCACTTGAATGATCTCTTGTATCTTTCCAACGTAACCTAACTTCCTCTGTATGGTGTTTTTATCGTGGTGGCTAGAATGACTAGATTGGTCGAACTCGACTTCCACTCCACAATATTGTGTCATGTGTCCATCATTGGCATCCTCTATGAGAAAATGATGTCCATATGCCCACATAGATGGGAACAAATGCACCTATAAAAAAGTGAACAAATCACAATGTCAATATGTGTCTAATAACCCGACCATTAAAATAAAAAATAATACAGATGTACTTACAATTGAAATGTGCATTAAGAAGTTAAAAATTATGTACACAAAAATATTATTACCAAGTTGTTGCAACCAATCCCTATGTTTAGTGCATCCTCTTATTCACGCAGGTAATGACCGGATGCACCATATTTCTCTCTGACTTGGTCCACAACCCAACTGTTGGGGCATATCATTGGCATGTTGTATTTTAAATGATCAGTATAAGGCATGCTTATACCATTCAACCAACTGAATTATTTCCTGTCACTTTTCCATTTCCTCCTCGTTTGTTCGTACAATGCAACCCACAGATGTGTTACCTCCGAATTGTAAAGAATGAATTTATTGATGGCATCAATTTATGAATTCGTTGATGTATTCATGAAATAAAACCAACATGTAGTACATATTATATCATGAAAATATACATTATGAATTTCAGTGTGAATAGTTACTGTGTAGAAATTCGACAAACGATAAGTCACTTACTATTTATCAAGCACCTTTTTCCATTTGTTTGCAGAAGATCCCCTTCTCTTTTTTCTTCATCCCTTTCATTGTCCCAAAATACTGCACCTGGTGTGTTGTCGATCTTCTTTATGTACTCATTATCATAATAGAAAGACTCATATGATATATATCCCTCTGCCATAGACCCCTAAGTTTTTTTCTTTTGACGAACAAATCCTTTCAATTTCTTCATGTACCTCTCTAAAAAACATCCAATGACAGGAGACCACCGCGACTAATTCAACCTCATATACTAGGTGAATTAGAAGATCAAATAATTTAGATATGGAATGCCTTAGGTAATGGGGGAAGTCATGGTTCACACACCCACACACGAGCAAAGGATAATGACAGTACAAATTAAACACATAAAAAATTAATTATGCTTTATCTCATGGCATGAAAATAAAAATTACAAATAATAAAATCATATTTTCAACATATGTCTTACCTTTAAAAGGTTCAAATGGTGATTTGATTTCAACCCTGACAAATGGTCTTGACACATAGTGAAGCAATGTCGTAGGGAAGACCCATATAAAGAAGGCACCTTCACACCCAATATAACTTCCTTTTTCCAAATAAATATATTATTTCTTCAAAATCCATGGGACATCACCTTCTTTGAAAGACCAAGAGGGACCAACCTAGCATCTACTTTCTTGTCTTGGCCAATGTTTCTTTTTAGTTTTTGAAGAAATAATATCTCTCCTCACAGCCAAAGTGTCACTTTATTTTGATGATATGTTCCTCCATAAAGAAGATGAAACATTTTTAAATATATGCATGGGATCTAGTAAGTGGGAAATATTAAGATGCTGCCAATAGGGGAGATCATAAACAATAGATTTTGTTTTCATCCCAATGGGAAATTTCTAAACATAGGTGTCAAATAATTTTGGATCATTGAACATATGATCCCAATTTGAATAGAACATTTTTGTAATCTCCTTCTCCTTCTCTCTCTCATATGCTCTAATTCGTTCAGATGGTGTCATTATCACAGTCCTTTGGGTTCTCTATGGTTTACCATTGAAAGAAAATGTTTATGTTATATAAGGGTGTTCTTCTGGGAGGAATACCCTCGAGCATTTGTACACTGGATTTCATAGGTGGTTGGAGAAACTAGCCTTCAGAGAAGGTCCAAAACATTTACATCTGTGATAGCCTTTAGTTACAAGACCTGCGAAATTATTGTATACATAACACATTAGTATTTAAGAATAGAATGTCAATCAGAGCGAATTAAATATGCAAAAAAATATCGTTATGTATATAAACAAATCAATAAACATGTTAATTACCAGAGAAAACTCCTATGCCTGAATAATCATGTGTGGTGTAAGCACATATGCCATACAAGGTAAAACTCCTCTCTGTTGTGATGGGTCTTGATACATAGTATGCATGTATCCCTTCCCATAATTCCTTCAATTCACCTACCAATGGTTATAGGTACTAGACATCCATATTATTCACTTGTCTTCTATCTAGGACTATAAGAGCTAACATAAGATGTTAATTCTTCACAGAAAACCATGGGAAGATATTTTTATTGATCACTATTATAGAACAAACATAATAGTTGGTTTTTTGGAGGGAATATGGGTTCACATTATCCATTTCTATGATGAGTCGTAGACTTCGTACTTCATCCTTGAATTTTTCTGGCCATGTATTCTCTATATGCTTTATGGCTATTGAATCTGTTTGGTTTTGCATATCTCCCGACTCACTTCTATGAGAGGTATGCCATCCCTACAACATAGATAATTCATTGCAATGAAAGAGCCTTTGAATCCTTGGTATTATAGGCATGTTCCTCAATATCTTATTAAGGAGGACCATGCGATTTACCATTTTTATTTTATTTATGGTACCTGTCATGACCACATTTTTAGGCATATCTCTTTGTTTGCATATTCTCCTCTATATAGAATACAATCATCCATACATGCATGATATGATATATACTAAACACCCAAATTTTCAAAAACTGCTTTGCCTCTTCACAACTACCGGTGATCCAGAATTGAATCTCGGGACCAATTTGGGTCCAAGAAGGCTTAAAAATAAAAGTGCTCAGAATGGATTCAAAACGGACGTGTTTGTAGGCCTCATTGATATGAACCCAATGAAAATTTAATGGGCTCAAACAAACATTTTATGAAAATGATATTGCGATCTGTTCATTTCGAAAAACACGTAAAAAAAAAAAAGATGTTGACTGTACAATCTGTACAGTGCTAATGTGGAAGATGACTGTATAGGTCGTACAGTCATACAACTAATGTGGCAGGGTGAATTGGTGCTAACATGGACAGGTACAGGTGGACCAGTCAGAGTCTGACATGTGGCACCACTACAAGGGTAACACGTGGCACAAACTGACTTGGAAAGATATAGTGGCAGGTACAGTGGATGTTGAGGTGGCAAGTACAATGGCATATGACTGGGATGACGCCTAGGAAGACAGGTGGAAGAATAGGTGATTGACATGTGGCATGTAATCTTTGAATAGCATGGTGCCACATGGTCCAACCCTGGGCTGCCATGTGGCACCCATCCATTGGCTAGCAGTGTTCTGAAAAATTTGTTTGGGTCTACAGGATTCAAACCCATGACCTCTCATCTGAGCTAGTGTCTTGGCAGGGCCAGGCTAGTCATCCCAGCCATGGTGGTTCTTGTTTACTAAGGGATAAACATTATAATTAAAGTGTTATGGTGGGAACGTTGGCGGAAAATAGGGCTAGGGCCTAGCCCCCAGCTCCGAAGCATACATTATGCCACAACATACGACCATACACATGTGACCTACCCTATTCATTTGGCATAGATTGTATGGTATAGCTCTAGCCCTCGATCACATTGGTGAACCCCATATGACTCGGGCTTCATGACATTTGGTGTGCAAAAGTATAGAGGTTAGCCCTGGTTGGTCGGGCTAGCCCACCGACCAAGGGCATAACCGTGGGCTACACTGTCTGGGGGGGGGATAGATATTTGTGAGCATGTGGAGGGTTTAGCCACAGACATATGGCCAGTACATANAGCGCACAAACATTTAGCCCAGGGCCGCATGGTGGGCGCCCATATTCCTAGGAGCACGACGTTTGGGGATTGCACCCAATATTTTGCAAATAGTGGGTTTTCAACATTATATTATGGTTTTTTTATTGAATTTTGGCCTAATATTAGGATATTTTGGCCATTTTTGGAGGATATTGGGCCCTTTTTGAGGCCAGATCTTAGGGAGAAGTTGGGAGGTTGTTACACACTTCTAGTCTATATAAACCAGAGGTTCTTGAAGCCAAGAAAGGAGGTTCAGAACAAAGAAATGTTGAAGGATTGTTGAGCCAAAGCCATTTTTATGCAGAGAAGCCATTGAGGAGAGCAGCTTTGCGGGCCATTTCTGAGAGCTCCATTGATCCGATTCCAGTGCCGTCAGTCTTTTTAGTTTCTTGAGATCTAGTAGAACAATAAAATATTAGTTTTTAACCTTTTTTTCACTATTGTGATGTGATTTTGAATCTTCAAACAGAAATAAGAAATCCCTAATCAATGAGACAAAGGCATGGGGACATAGGCGAGATTGTCGAACTCCGTTATCACTTTGGTGTTTTATGGTTTGTTTTTCTTCATGCTTATGTTCATATATGTATATTATATTATGGCTTCTATGTTTCCTCTTTAATTCTTCCTCTTTCATCCAGTTCCTAAATGGTAATTTAACTCATGCAAATTAGCTCAACCATTGTCGTTTAAAAGATCTTTTTCAGATCAAGTGGTATCAAAGCTAGTTGACGGTTGGTTTTTGAGTTTGCATGATTACCAGGGAAAGGATGAATCATGGTGAAGGAGATCTTGTTAAAGAGAATTTGGATATTGGATTGAGAAAGATAACTTCTCAAAGTGAGAAGATGGCATTGAAAGAGGGACTTTCTAATGAGGATAAAGAGTTTCCAAAGACTTACTTCGGCATGTTGGAGATGATGAAGGTTTTGTATGATGATTACTTGGAATGGAAGAGACCAAATCCAGGTGAATCTTCAAAGGTAAAAATTGAAGAAGGAGAGGATCCTCCTCAAATTCCTCCTTCACCTCCTTCTTCTCCATCATCTTCTTCTTCTTCAAGTTCAATTTCTAAATCTAATGCAAGAAAACATGTCCATAAACATAAACATGAAATGCCTTTACTAAAACTTGATGTGAAATTTGAATTACCTATGTATGATGGTGAAGTCAATGCAGAGAGGCTTGACAACTGGGTTAGATAGATGGAGGTTTATTGTAGTGTGCAACAAATCAAGGATGAGGCAACTCATATCAAGTTGGCATCTCTTAGACTTGCAGGCACAACACTCATCTGGTGGAAAAGCAAGTTGCAAAATGGCACGCAAAACGTGGGTAATGTATTTCCATCATGGCAAGTTTTTATTTTTTCACATAGAAGGCAATTCTATCCTTTGGGTTATAAAGAGAAAGCTTTAATTGAATGGAAAGCTCTGAAACTAAGAAAAGGACAAATAGTGCAAGAATACACAGATGGATTTTGTAAAATGGCATTGATGTTAGATATTCCTTTACATACCCAAGAAACTCTTATGAAGTATATAGGAGGTTTACCTACACATATTCAAAACACTGTATTCATGTTTGGACCTAATAATCTTGACAATGTTTCTGTTCAAGAGACATACATTGAAGCAGGGAAAATAGGAGTTGGAGTATCAGGGGAATTGTCTTCAAGGAAGGAGGACAAAAGGAAGTGGAATGGAAAGAAGGAAAATTCAGTGGAAAGAAAGGAAGAGAATCCCTCTTGCAAGCATTGTAAGAAATAGGGGCATGATGAGGACCTGCTGGAAATTGCATCCCGAGAAGAGACCAAAGTGGTTCAAAGAAAGGAAAGGGAGGAAAATGGTTGCAACAACATCACGACCAACAGACTTGGGATCAGATTCGAGTGATGAATCTAAAGTCTCATTGGTTGGTTTGACAGGTAAAATTGGTGTTGGATTTGATTCTAGAAGTAAATTGTTTCACATAAGGGTCATAATGCGACATACTAAGGTCGACACATTGATAGATAGTGGATATCAATATAGCTTGATTTCAGAAGAATTGGTTAAACAATTGGGATTAAACACTCAGATGCATTATAAGCCTTACACACTTAAATGGATAAGCAACAATCATCAATTGCACATAACAAAGAAATGCACATTAAAGTTTGCAATTTCATCTAAGTTTGTGGATGAGGTAACATGTGATGTGGTGCCACTCAATGAAAGTGGAATGGTCTTAGGAATTCCTTACTTATATGATTGTAAAGCAATCTTCTACAGGGAAAAGAATCAATATCACTTAATCAAAGAAGGTCAATAATATGTTGTACATGCTCATCATTTAAAGTCAAATCATTCTCTTCAAACAATGGAAAAAATAAGGATGGCATCTCAAGCAAGCAACACACCTATAATTGTTTCAAATCAAGTAATTGATCTTAAGAAAGAACAAGAGATGATTGTAGAATGGAAGATCAATCACACTTTGCTTCAAGATAAGCTAATGTCGTGCAAGTATTTCAAACATATCAGCTCATTTGCAGTCATATTTATGATTTTATCATTAGTAATGTTGTCAACATGGATGATAGTGGATTCAGTAAGATGTGACAGAGTACAAGTGGCTAACAATATACTGTGAGTTATCATGATTGTTTTACAGTTGANATTGTAGAATGGAAGATCAATCACACTTTGCTTCAAGATAAGCTAATGTCGTGCAAGTATTTCAAACATATCAGCTCATTTGCAGTCATATTTATGATTTTATCATTAGTAATGTTGTCAACATGGATGATAGTGGCTTCAGTAAGATGTGACAGAGTACAAGTGGCTAACAATATACTGTGAGTTATCATGATTGTTTTACAGTTGATCTTGATCATACATGTGCGCAGGATAGAGTTCAAAGACATAGGACAAGTCGAGTGGCCTATCCCACACTTGATGACTGGTCAATAACCTTTTAGAGGACCAAAAGGTATTTAGTGGGGAGGTGTGATCCAAAATTGGATCTCAGGACCAATTTGGGTCCAAGAAGGCCTAAAACTCAAAGTGCTCAGAATGGATTCAAAACAGATGTGTGCATAGACCTCGTCGATATGAACCCAAGGCAAATTAAATGGGCTCAAACAGATGTCATATCTGAAATATATTGCAATTTGTTCGTTTTGTCAAACAGGCAAAAAAAAGATGCTGACTGTACAGTCCGTACAGTCCTGACGCAACAACTGATTGTACAAACTGTACAACTGACATGGTAGGGTGCATTGGCACTGACATGGACAAGTACAGGTGGACCAGTCAGATTGTGACATGTGGCATAGGCTGACATGGTAAGGTATAGTGGTAGGTACAGTGGATGTTGACGTGGTAGTTACAATGGCATATGACTGGTTTGACACCTATGAAGATAGGTGGATGAATAGGAGATTTACATGTGGCATGTATTCATCAAATAGTGTGGTGCCACATGGCACCCATCCATTGGCTAATAGTGTTTGGAAAAATTTGTTTGGGTCTATGGGATTCGAATTCGTGACCTCTCATCCGAGTTAGTGTATTGGCAGGGCTAGGCTAGCTAGCCCACCCATGGTGGTCCTTGATTACTAAGGGATAAACATTATAATTAGAGTGTTATGGTGGGAACGTTGGCGGAAAATAGGGCTGGAGCCTAGCCCCTAGCCCTAACGCATACATTATGCCACAACATATGACCATACCCATGTGACCAGTCCTTTTCGTTTGGTGCGGATTGTATGGTATAGCTCCATCCCTCGATCACATTGACGAACCCCATATGACTCAGGCTTCATGACATTTGGCGCACAGAAGTATAGAGGTTAGCCCTGGTCACTGAGGCTAGCCCACCGACCAGGGGCATAACTGTGGGCTACACTATCGGGGGGCCAGATATTTGTGAGGGTGCAAAGGATTTAGCCACGACCATATGGCCAGTACACAAGTGACTAGGAGCTTAAATCGGGGGGCCAACGCACAAACAATTATCTTAGGGCCACATGGTGGGTGCCCATATGCCTAGGAGCTCGTAGTTCGGGGGATGTGCCCTAGGTTTTTCAAATAGTGGGTTTTCACCATTATATTATGGTTTTTTTTATTGAAGTTTGGCCTGATATTGGGAGATTTTGGCCATTTTTGGAGGATCTTGGGTCCTTTTTGAGGCCAGATCTTGGGGAGAAGTTGGGAGGTTGTTACCCACTTCTAGTATATATAAACCAGAGGTTATTGAAGCTAAGAAAGGAGGTTCATAACAGATAAATGATGAAATATTTTTGATCCAAAGCCATTTTTATGTAGGGAAGCCAATGAGGAGAGCACCTTTGTGGGCCATTTCTGGGAGCTTCGTTCATCCGATTTTAGTGCCGTCAATTTTGTTGGGTTCTTGAGATCTGGTAGAACAAGACCAGATCAGTTTGTAACCTTTTTGG
>JASDQU010500420.1:67749-79029 GCA_032191745.1 Picea mariana
TAACTCACCCAAAGTTGTGTGTTCTGTCAGCAACTTTCCTTTTTTCGCTCTTTTGTAGGTCCACTCAGGTTTTTTTAGGTCAGATAGCGTGTACACATGTGTAGTAATGGAGTAGGGTGTGTGGGCCCTTATAAAAGAGGTTTTTTTTAAAGAGTTGTTCAGCAGTGCTTTGGGAAAGAAGGGATATGAGATGGCCTGATGCCAGGTAAGCATGTATGGTGAAAATTAGGGTTATAACAAATGCCCCCTAATGTGTGAGGTCAGAAGAGAATTTGATGGAAGAAATACATTACCAATCTTTATTGATCTGTCGAACAAGTGAGCCAAGGGACCAGGAATCGGGAGGCGCCATCTGCAAAATAACAAATGTCTCACCGAGGCAGACATACCCATGCTCAGGATAAAATAGAATCATGGATACCAATCAAATACACTGTAGATCCATGTCAAATAACTATATAAAGTGTAGCCACGAACAATACAAAGTGGAGCTACATCTCGAAATCACAAAGATATACATATTGAGTATCCATCTTCTAGAAGCTGATATGGCCTAATGGCTAGATATCAGATCTTCAGAGCTTGAGAAACAACTTCAAAATATTCAAAACTCAAGTTAGGAGTGTAATATGAGTGTACGACTTCACTACCTAGAGGTCTTCGATGACTTGTCGGTCATGGACTAGATAATCTTGATGATCAGATTGAAGGCTTCATTGATTTCGAACAAGGACTTGATTGGACATTCAGGATGGCCGGGTATGAAGGCAAGAGACAAATTGCAGAGGGGCTAACTCAGGCTTGGTAGAAACTTCTCTTGGACAACAGCATGACAAATGATGAGACTTAGGCAGCATGGTATTAATCATAAGTTTACGAAGCAGGAGGCAACGCAAACTCTTCATATGTTTGGAAGAATAACCAAACAGAGGAGGACACAACTCTATGTAGTGAGAACAACTTCCTAAGGTCATATAACATTCCATAGTTTGACGAACAAATAGATAGATGTTTCTTATCCAAGGGCAACTCATTATGCTGCCAATAAAGAAAATACTTTTCCCTTCCTCTTTTTGGGGTATATTTGATTTTTTTTGTCTTTTTCAATAATTTTGGAAAAAGAATAAAAGAATGTTACGTTACAAAGGAGAATCGAGTGTTGAAAACATACTAGTTCCAAGCACATGGAACACAGGGATGTTCAGGGCAAATATACATATGCAAGAAAAGGACACTCGGGAAAAATCCTCCAGGGGCCAAAGGTGTCAAGACGCAGAGGTAAAATGCTACAGGGCTTGCGTATAGGGCATGCTTCAGATGGTTCAGTTGAGAGCAACATGGAGCCGATATTAGGCCAAAGACACGGGTATGCAAATGCGATTAATAAGACACACAATGGTAATGTCCTTCGATGTAAGTTTAACGAGCCCAGAGAAGGTAAGCTCGGTGGTTTTTCATATTTAAAGAGTCTGAAAAAACATAAAAGGAGACTCCATTGTGGTACATTTTTCGAAGATAGTCTAGTCGGTTCGAAAAAGGGGTAAACTAGCACTGACAAGACGTCTATTCAAAACCATTTTAACGAGTGTGATAAAGACAAGATCACTCGGCCATTTTTTCATTTTTAAGGAGTCTGAAAAAACTTAACTATGGACTCCATCAAGAATGTTATTTTGGACCATTTTAACGAGTGTGAGAGAATAAGGTCACTGGATGATCTTTTCAATTTTAGGGAGTCTGAAAAGAGCTTAACTATGGACTCTGTGGGGGTTCCTTTTTCGTAAATTTAGTCCCTCGGGCCCGAAAAACGATTAAAATGATACCTAAGAGTACTCTTCTAGAGAACTGAAGTTCCATAGAGTATACCTTTGTTCGTACAGTTGACCATTCAGACTGAAAAAGGGGTAAACTACTGCCAGACAGATGTGACTTCAAATTTCAGTTTAATGAGCGTGAAAGGCCACAAGATCACTCGACAATATTTTCATGTTTAGAGGGTCTGAAAAGGACTTAAAAGAAGACCCGTAGAGGTTACTTTTCTCAATTAATCTGGACGAGATCGAAAATCATAAATGCAGTCTCGCCGGATGTTTCTTTCGGATCTCAAAGCGAGCTTGAAAATCAACAAAGTTAGCTCATGATCAACACTTTGTGGGTTGATGTTGGGTATCTCCTCGGGGGAGCAGTATGCTCCGACGAGAATAGTGTCTACGATGCCAGGGGTTTTGGAGAGATTTATAGGTATTGTTTCAGTGATACTTTTCATATTACCCTCAGCATAAACTGCGTTTGTAGCTAAGGGATTAATAGGACAAGACCGATCCCCCGTCATAGTCATGGTGAATTCTCCTGCTTTGATTCGGCTTAACTCTGGGAGGAAGTATGATCTGTGATGAAGATATTCCTAGGGTTTGTCCGGACTAATCATTGCTTCAATTATTGATTCGTCAAAAGGCAATACCAAGTCTAACGAATCGGCGTCAGCGAGAGAACCCTGTGCCCAAATAGGCTCTAGAAGTGGATCTAACTCTTGTGCAGGAGTTGGATTAGTGTGGGATGAAGCTTGTTGGACTAAAGAGTATGCTACTTCAGTTGCGGACAAGGACATGGACATGCCCGGGTGCCCTGTCCCATCCATCATGGCCAATGGGGAAGAAAGTATCCATGGATCGTTGAAGTAATTCATGCAGAACAACGAAACTTGAAAGATCTCAACCTTATGGTGATTGGATATAAACTTGATATCACCTTGAGGGGGAGGGTAATCGAAGGTACCCATCAAAAATGGGCACAAACCAACTCCTACGTTAACTACGCTTGGTTGAGGATTATCAATCATCAGGACCGTGGATGCCCCCAATGCAGGGTCAGGTCTGGAGAAGGACAATTGATCGATGGTCACAATCCGGTCCTTGTGTGGAAACAAGAAGACCTGGAAAACTATAGCAACCACGGCTTGCATGGCATAAGTCCAACTCCTTCCTAACAAGAGATTATAGTCGAGGGGTGCGTCAACTACTTATACCTCAACACACACGGTCTTCCCTCCTAACTGCATGGGGAAAGAAGGAATGATACCATGTGGTCGGAACGAACAATCGTCAAAAGTGGTCAGGAGAGTAGGTGACAAAGACAAAATGGGTTGGCCAATGGCCTTCCAACATGCCAACGACATAACGCATGTTGAGGCGCCCTCATCAACCACTGTGTGAAAGATATTCCGAGTAAAAGTTTTTGTGGATAAGCCACTACGCTATGTGGTAAGGAAAACGAGGTTTTAAGTCGGTTGTATCCAGCATGATTTTATCTAGATTACAAGTCTCGGTAGATCCTAAAGTGGTTAACAAGGCTTTCCTCTGGGAAGGGCAGATTTGGAGGACCTCCAAAGTGGACATTTCGCAAGGGGTTTGTGATAAATCTTCCACCACAGAGTAGTTCTGGGCAGCCCTTGCGTTTGGGTTATGAGAAGCTTTTTTGAATGCACCTTTGGGGATGCATGTCATTGTTTCACCCAACATCTTCTCAATCTATAGAGGAAGAGATGGGAGTTTATCTTCTTTTCCCTTCTCAAAAGTTCTTGGTTTACTATATTCATGCACTCTAGTTGATATAAAAACATCACCCCTCACCATATATACATTTGCAGATGTGGGGTTGTTCGAAGACGGAGAGGGTCCTTGGCTGCCCCCTTCTGTGCTTGCAAAGGCTTGGGCTAGATTTTGCCCATGTTGAAATGGATTGGTTAACACAAAAGGTTGTTGCTGCGCTACAAACTTTTGGGCTTCTGCAAGCCAAGGACATAGATGGGTCAGGTGTTCTTCCACGCACAAGTTGCATGGATACCCCACCTTCCATTTTTCAGTATTTCCTCCGCCAACATTATCAATGGGTTTCTTATCCCCCTTAGTCTTCTTTCATTGTTTTTTCTTTCCTTCAGGCTGTTGGGTGGCCTTTGGATTAGTCGATTTCACTATGTGTACATCCGACGTTTTGGTAGGGGCAGTAGCCAAAGTAGTAGTTTGGCTGGCCGTTTTGTGTTGTATAGAAAACTGTTGCAATTGTTGTGTCAGTTGTTCAGTGGGCTTTGTTTGTGTTGAACCTACAATACCATCAGCATGTGGTCCAACTCTCTGTTTGGTTTTATCGAGTATTGAGCGTGGTGCATTTGGCAAGATCTTGTATAATAAACTGGACTGAGAATAGATTAGCTCAAGTTGTTGATCTCTCATGATGGCGTCTTCTTCGAAAAATACTCCCGACGTCGCAATGTCTTTGGATAATTGTGGGACCAAAGACTTAAGGAACCACTCGAGCAGGAATGTGGTGGGACTGGTACCTTAATTGAACTTTTTCGGCATCCCCATTCTTTGATGTGATTAGTGATATGGTTCGCTTTTGTTTGTGATAAATTGGCCAGCAATTCTGTACCAGCGTCATATCTCACCGGTAATTGGAAATTGTTTAGGAAATCCATAGCCAATTTGCCAAAGGAAGAGTATCTTGAGTGATCGAGCTCAATGTACCATTTCGTGGCACTCCCAATGAGAGTGCATTGAAACAATCACAACTGTATGGAGTCATCTTTCAACGAGTTAGATGAGCACCAAATATGGAAGGTAGTCACATGATCTCCTGGATCTTCGTTAGGCTTGGCTTCAAACTTTGGGATGTCCGAAGGCAACTTCGTCGGCATAGGAGGCCAACACGGATCGTGAAAGATAGGGTCATTCAACAACCTTGTCAAGTCTGGAAAATGCAAGGTTTCCAGGAAAGGTAGTTTGGGTTGTTGGTTATAACCGGGGAAAAAGGGGCCTGGAGTTTGACTGGCACCAGGTTGTCAGGAAAAGTTTGGCTACTAGCCTGGGTTCTGTTAAAAACAATGGCCATGGCCAGCATATGGATTTTGCGTATGAGGAGACATCATCGGTTGATTTCCAAAATAGGAAATAGATGGTTGGGCATGCATTACATTTGAAGGACTTTGGGAAGGGTTGCCCCATGTCGGTCAAGTGGGGATAGGCATAGTACTTTGTCTGGGGTTCCATTGATTGTGGAAAGAATTACCCTAGATCAGCGGAAGAAGTTCCTGGGTGTGCCCCCTATACAGGAATAGTACTCTGCATAGGAATAGATTGTTTGAAACCGAGGTTGCCCCCAGTTGGGAAAGAATTTGATGAGAAGGCATTGTTACCAAATGCACCAAACAAAGAAAATGGTGTCGAACCTACCGGCATATTATGCCAAGGTGGTCCTTGACTCCCTGCTCCAAATAAACCATGGTGTGCAGGCGGCCCGGCAGATGGCTGGTGCGTTCCACTGAGCGAAGGTGATGAAGGAGGTATATGACCTCCTCCGTAAGGGAAAGCATTAAAAGGAGATGAAATTCCCCCCATGTGGCCTTGCAGAGGAGCATTAGAGCTCCTTGCCCCTAGACCTAAATTTTGTGAAGTGGAGAAAGAAAGTACAGACTTGTACCTGAACTAGGCATCTCGTATGAGAACAGAGGGTCTGTCGCACTTGGTTTGAAAGGGTTTGTGGTCGTCGCCAAAGACAGTATCAGACCACTGTGCGAGGTATATGCGGTCGAGACCATGGTGGCTTGGACCGGTGACGGTGGGTTAGGAGGTGGAAACTCTCCTGTGGTGACAGTCATAGTGGGAATTGAAGAATTCTCAAAAGGAGTAATAGCATTTGTTTCCATTGATGTGTGCGACACTGTCTGGCACTCGAAAAGGTGAATCGGTATGATGAGGGGTGCCGAGAGATCAGTGGTTGGGGTTTCAATCGAGCCAAGAGCTTTCACTCCAAGGTCCAAAACGGTCAATTCCTCCGGATGTTGGGCGGACACAATTTCTTGTGACCCAGTCGCTTCAAAAGACCCTTGTTGGTCTAGCTTTCACCTTAGTGGTGGCGGGGGTGGCTTCAGTGTAACCGGTGACAGGCCTAGAAGCCTTCATGACTAGTGGAGCTCGTGATCCTCCACTATGTGAGAAGATCAAAAGACACTCTGGGGTGATCTATTTGTTCAAAAAAAACACACACTAAAAAGTCCCTATAAGATAAGACAGGCAAACACTAAACTAATTGGAAGAATAGTTACAACAACCAACACTAGAGAAACTTACCAGTGCAAGTGCAACTCGAATATGGAAGCACCCTCTACGTATACTCTGCAAAGCGTGGCATGATGTTTGTCCTAGGTACCATGGTATACCCCCGCAGTCACCTGTGTATGCCCCTAAAAAAGATATACAACTAGGTTGCCAACGTGCAAACAGTCACCAGGAGGGTACAGTCGAAAGTCAGGTAGACCACAATAAGTAGGGTATTGAGCTTGAAACCTATCAAGGGTATCGACAGAAAGTGGTCTGGAAGACAACTGAGGACCTCAAATGGATTCGAGACCCACGAAGCTCCGTGGCAAATGCAATCGATGGAATCCCAAGACAATCCCTCTATATGTGTTCTCCACTACGATTGGTCCAACTTTGGAGGGGTTATCGCTGCTACCTTTCCCCACACGACCTTGTGTTTATCCCCGGTATTAGAGAGGGGTCCCGAATAACTTTCACGAAACTGGACTTTGACACTCCCTAACTCAAACTCCAATGTTTGATTTTAATGGCCTTGAAGAGTTTCCTCTCCAACCTAATTCAAGGCCCTAATCCTAGACTAGTTGGTTGACCCCACAAACATAAAAATCTAATGATTTTTAGATTTAGGGTTAATTTTATGGCTTGTATTATGTCAAAGGTTATGAAATTTAAACTAGTGATGTGTGAAAGACGAAAGTAAAAAATGAAAAGAAAGATGGAAACAAAAAACCTTCACTGAATTCAAATTTTAAACAACTTTTCAAATTTTAAAATTTTTCTAAGATTTTTTAACAGTGAACTCAAAGAAGAATTTCACTCAACTATGAGCTACTTATGATCTAAGTGAACTGCAAAGAACTTATGAAAGAAAAGACTTCTCCCTGGTTACTTAATGAAAAACAACACTTGTTGAACCAAACACAGAAATAAAGGATTTTTTTTTTTTTTTTATTTGAATGCGTATAAAGAAAAAAGGAAAAATATCAAACAAGTCAAAAACCAAAAAAACTTCTAGCCTAAATGCAGATTACAAAGAATAACTTCAAAAAATCACAAACTAGCAACTTAACAAAGGATTCTTACACTTGTCTAAAAACCTTACAAAAGATTTTTTTTTTATGAAAACTTCTAAATGAAAATGAAAGATATGGCTAAGATCAAACCTAATCTACTGACTGCTATGAGAGAGATTCAAGATCCTAAGAGGTATAACTCTTGTCAAGGGAAAGGATGACTGCCTCTCCTTCAACAAAAACTATCCTTCACAGGCACACTACCGATAGCTCAACAACAAGTGTGTGCACACGAGCTGTATAGAGTCAGAGGGTGTGTACATGTGTGCTGGCCTTATACAGGCTGTGTGTATCTCTAAAACTTTGAAACAAATAAAAACAGGTAATTCAAACCAGGTAGAGACCATTGATACTGATAACCAGGATCTCTTTGAAGGCTCAGACACTTTCTTTAACAGAAAAATAAAACAATGCAAGGAAAACATTCGTAAAAAAAACCAATCTGAGGTGACACTTAAGCTAAAAACTACAAACAACCAAGACTAGATAGAGTTCCAGAAAACCCCTGAGAATGAAAAATTCTGACAGGGAAGAGGATGACTGCCTCAAAAATTTTCTGGAATCTAACACGCTACTGTTACTTCTTCAGCTAGTGTTTACACGCGGGCTATAAGAATGTTAGGCGTAGGTACATGCATGCAGACCTTATATAGGCCATGTGTACCTCTGTGGGTCTCGAAAAAAAAATTACAGTCCAACAAAAGGAACATAGATAACTAGTATGGAAGACCAGAATCTCTATTTGCTCAGACTTTGCAGAAACTTCAAAAAACAGGAAAGGAAACCTAGTTTTTTTTTTTTTTAAATACCCAAAAAATAAAATTCCCAGGAACCCTAGAGACTTCCCCAGTATGGTTGCCAATTCTGTTGTGAGTGGGAAATCCCCTTACGAACTAGAAAATAGGGTTATATTATGCATGAAGATATGACCAAAAGAAACCTACTTTCTACCTTCATCCCTAGACTCAATACCCATTTCTTTTCAGCAAATACATGGTTAGACCAACATACCTTGTTTCGGGCATTCGATGTTGATCCTTCTTCATGCTTGATCGCTCGTTAGCAGCTCTCCTCCCAAGGCTGACCTGCATACAAAACAAGTAACAAACTACACATGCATTTTACCTACAGACTAATGGGTTAGAGATTCAAACATATATTTACTAAATTATGAAGAACTCATAAAGTGGGACGGAAAAAGCATTTCCTTATTACTTTGAATAAATCAACTTACAATGTCAAGACCGGCCACCGCTCCGTGAACCTGATCATGGGCTCCTCTTCAAATGTCCTCCAACTTCTTTGCTCTGTATCTCTCTTTGCACAAGGATGGCTAAAGGGTTGGGACAATGGGAATGTGCAATTAGGCAGAGTTTTTTTACTATCTTTCTCCTCCTCCAAATGGGAACCCTAACCCTTCTTTTATAGGCTACAAGAAGCTAGGTATTTGGATGAACCCTCGTCCATGCATGGCCAGGAGTTTTAGTTAACTCACCCAAAGTTGTGTGTTCCATCGGCAAATTTCCTTTTTTCGTGCTTTTATAGGTCCACGCGGGTTGTTTTAGGTCAGATAGCATGTACACGCATGTAGTAATGGAGTAGCGTGCGTGGGCACTTATAAAAGAGGTTTTTTTAAAGAGTTGTTCAGCAGTGATTTGGAAAAGAAGGGATCTGAGATGGCCTGATGCCAGGTAAGCATGTATGGTGCAAATTAGGGTTATAATAGCTATGATTTTCCATAAAATCTGAATTACCTATTTTTTAAGATCATGGTCAAGCTTAGTGGTAGGAACATAGTTACTGTTGAAACTTGTACAAAATGTCATAAAAGTAGACATGAAAATATTGTGTGAAGGTATTGGTTAGATTCTAAGTATTTTGGATTGGAGATGCCAAAATAGGGGAAAATCCATTATTCTGGGCCACTTTTTAGGGATTTTTAGAGGAGGAAAAGGGTCTGAGATGGAAAATCTAGAAAACTTTATTTACTCGACATTTTGTATACTCAATAATAAAGAAAATTTTGATGTACTGAAGTTTTTCCATAAGTTCATCGTTTGGGGAGATAACCAATTTGGCTAAAAATTCAAGTCTGGAATGTTGGAAGATTGGTTGTTGTCATTGATGTCAACCCTAGTCATGGGTTTTGGACCGCAATACTGATGAAGGTATTTGGACATGAAGGAAAATGCACATGAAGATACAACACCCATGGATGGATAGTATACATCATGTTGTTTCTGGTGGTATGTGGCACATCACGTGGATCCTCATGGTTGAGGAGAAATGAATTTTTGAAGATGACAAAGTGAATTGAAGAAAGAAGTACATGTAGGCCCTGAAGATAATTAAAGAAAAGAATTACAAAATAAGAAAGTGTCAGGTCGGCTCTAATGTTAAAATAAAGTGACATAAATGGTACAAATAAACATCATTATACATATATTTTATACAAGTCAAATTTTAGAGGAAATAAGAAGAAAAGAAGGCTGGATTTCAAGGGAGGATGAAGTCTTTTGGTGATGTGTTCTAAGGTATGTTATTTTCAGGTCATCTTACCATTTTTTCTATAAAAAAATTTCTAGAATGATTTAGATGGTGAAATCGCTATGGTATTGAGAAGACATATCAAGGTACCTCTGGTAAAAAGTTCAGCTTTTGATTCGCTATAATTATGGAGATACACTCTGTGGAAGACAAGGTTTGTGACCAGTCCTGAAGCTAGTCAATAAACAGGTGTTCCAGGTAAAACAGTCATAACTTATTCATAGAGAATCCAAATGCAGTGGGACAAATTTCATTGGAAATGGTACGGAATATAGTTTCTTTTATGTGAGTTTTTGAATCGGATGTTAATTATTGAGCGCAGAACATTCTGTGCAAGTTCACTCTCCTAAATAGACCAGAATTGAATAAAGTCTACCATTATTTCTATAACCTCTTTTTGGGGAGGATTGAAGGAGTGAAAATTGGAGGAGTTTCAGAGAATACATTGAGTAATATTATCTATAGGATCAGAGTACTCCAAGAATTGAATAATTGTAGAAATTGAAGAAGTCTCAGGAAGCATTATCAGGTTCTATGTGATGAATGGTTGATGGTGATGATTTAATGTAAAGTTTTATTATCTCTCATATATTCTTGGGTGGAAGGAAGGGGCAAGGATGAAGAGTTCAAATCTCTCTTCATATTGGAGGATTGTATCTTCCTCTTGGATGTTTATCCCTCCCTTTACATTTGGAAGTTGTAGCTACCTTTGGAATTCATTACTTCCCTTGAATAATAACTATTGATTATTTCTCATATATTGTGCATGGTGTATTGCAGTGTATTGGTGTAACTCTTATACTATTGTTCATTTCTCATTGGATATAGTTGAATGGTTAAAGTATAAGTTGAAAAAGGTTTTAAATTTTACTTGATACTGATTCAGCCCCCTCTCAGTATCAACAATTGGTATCAGAGCAGGTTGCCTTCAGAATAGTTTAACCACTGGAAGGAAAATCCTGAGCATAGATGGATGACCATGAGCACATTTCAAATGGGGTTAAAAAATTATATGGAAGAAATTATGCATACTGGAGTGATATAGTGAAAAATTACCTAATGGATTTGGGAGTAGACATTTGGTACTCAGTTGTAAATGGCTATGTAATCCCAAATAATGCTCCAACCGATCCAAATGAGAAGAATCTTATGAGTTGTAATTCAAAAGAAAGACATGTTATTCTAGCAGCATTGGCACCAACCATTGCTAGCAAAGTGATGGGATGAAGCAATACTAAAGAGGTATGGGACAAACTCAAGAATATCTATGAAGGTGATCCAAATGTTAAGCAGGTCAAGCTTCAACGACATAGAGCAGAATTTGAAAATTTGAAGATGAATGAAAAGGAAGATATTGCAACCTATCTTCTTAGATTTGATGAAGTTTTTAATGCTATGAGAGGATTAGGTGAAGAGCTCGATGAATCATTGGTTGTACAAAAAGTGTTGAGATCACTTCTCTTGAAGTATGATGCTAAGGTCTCTGCCATTGAAGAAACTAGGGACTTGACCAAAATGACAATGGATGAATTACATGGGACTCTTATGGCATATGAAATGAGAAT
>JASDQU010500420.1:87738-101602 GCA_032191745.1 Picea mariana
TAGCTAGGGGACATCGATCTAATCTTTTTGGTAAAGAGTTTTGAAGCAAATTACTGAGTTAGTTTTGGAGATGAGTTTGTTTTTGAGTTGTAACTGAGGGTTATGTCACAAGATGTGGAGCTTGGTGTGACATCGTTCATCCTCACACACCATTACCATGTATTTGATGCAATATGCGCAACACAATATTTTGAGGAAGATGAATAAAGAAGCATGGAATGCCAAATCTTTGTGGATGTAGCCCAGGGGGGTTAACCATGGTAAAATATTGTTTCAATCTGTGGTATGTGCTCTTTATGCTTTGCATTGTCTTTTATGATGAATGAATCGATAAATGAATGAATCTGTTAGATTTAATTCACAACGTGCACTAGATTAGTTATGCATAATGAATGTTAAAGGTTAAATTAATGGTAGATGGGAATGATGGTATGGTAGAATGATGAATTTTGAAGTAGAATAACATGCCTGGCATCCCCAAGAGCACCATCCCTTCCATGACTACAGACATTTGGGTCCTGCAGTCACCCATAAGCCATATCAGGTGACACTGCATTGTGCACTATGTGCATAGTGTTTCCTTCTAGCTTCCAGAAGGGCCAATGGTTTCTAGGGTTTTGTTAGAGAACTAAGGTAGAACCCAAGTCAGCACATACATTCAACAAATGGTTTCAATGTCGGTTGGAACTTAGAAGATCAGACAAGAAGGGATTTGATGATTAAGGACAGTGAAGAGAATTAAATGGTACAAAGGGATGTTTAGTCCATGGAATCCTACAAAGAAGGATATTGAAATATGGTTGGAGACAAAAAAACTCGAGTTTGCGCAAAAAGATAATAGAATTTCTAGGTATACACCACGCCAGTATTTGCAGAGGTACGTGTTTACTAATTTGTATGAGGCATATTTCTTTTATTTTCCATAGTTGTTACAGAAGTGGATATTGAGGTTGAAGGATACCCATCCAACTAATAATATAAGGTGAGTAGAGTAGACTACAGAGAATATTGCACGGTTGGAAAGAGTCAATAATAAATTCACACACATAATGTGTTTCTCGTTAGACAGTATTGTTGTAGGATTCATTACTGAGTTTGCAATTGATACTACGAAGTCATACACTGTTGCAGAGCATGATGTTTTAAAGGGACAAAGAGGGAGGTACATCAGGTCACTTTATACCTCAATTAAGATCTCATTTCATGATAAAGGAGTGATGACAATGGAGTCAAATAGATAAATCACTCTACATGCATGGGGGAACTGGGGGAAGCCCTAAGGAAGACCTGAGATATGGAGAGGGCTCTGGAGAGAGGCTAGAAGAAGGAATGAATGGATGCCATAATGATGGATGAGGAACAAACCAAGGAGATATTGAGCAGAGCGGGAGTGACGCGCAACGGATGACCCTACCAGTATAAGATCAATAGTAAAAAGAGGGTAGTATTCAAGAGAGAGGGCTTGGATAGTGATGAGGAAGATGTAGATGATATCCATGTGATGAGGAATATTGAGGAAATCATGCATGCCATATATGAGAGAAAAAATAGAGGTTAGGAGTTCGACATAGAAGAAGGCTCTCCATTCCATCTCTGAATTAGTGTGGAAACCACAACCCCATGTGAGACTAAGACATTTGAAGAAGAAGAACCAGTTAGAAAACAAGTGATTAGTGGTAGAAGGATTTAATTAAGACTTGGGTCTAGTGGAAATTCTAGTATAAGTATATGTTCAACTAGTAGTAGCCAAGTATCTACACTGCATGGAGGTGGTAGTACAAAAAACATTGCAATGGCAGGAGTATATCCAACTATTTTATTACAATAGTTTTTTGAAGAAGGGTCGGAGGACCTAGAGAACAATTTGTTTATTTGTGAGAATATTTTGGAAGCTAAGAAGATTAGAAATGAATATACAAAAGTGGCACAGCAGATGATCATATTCAGAGAAAGCGCATTGGAATGGTATATGGGACTCACAGTAAATAGTACATAAGGATCACCTACAATTGTCGTAGAAGTGAAGAAGGCATTGATCAATGAATTTAAGAAACCTAGTTTAGAGGATCAATTCATGAATGAGATGATAGATATAATACTGAAGCTAGGTGAGTCAGTTTGGGAGGTTGATTAGAAGTTCAAAAGAATAAAAGTTAAGTTGAAGTATCCTATTACAGAAATTCAACATAGACATTTATTTGTTAACTCTTTATTTCCACACTTGAAGTATCCATTGAGGCAGAAAAAGTTTCAAACTTAGGTTGAGGCCTTGCAAGAATCCTTGCAGTTAGAGGAAAATCAATATAAGCATACAGATCCAGTTGTGGAAGAGATGAGAGAAGACATGAAGAACTTGACATTTCAGTTGAATCATAATAATGGAAAGGAAAAGAGGGAATATGTAAGAATGAGTGCTCAACCTTTACGCAGTACTTGGGGACATGAATGTCAAATCCTTTACCTACAGGATTACCATGGAGTGAGATATGTAGAACATATGGACATGATAATTATCATTGTCCCATGATGCAGAAGTATCAAACAATATCGAAGACTACATTTTGTAATTTTTGCAAGTCAGTTGGACATGAAGACAAGGACTGCAGAACCTTAGAAATAATGAAGGAAAGGACTTCATATACTTATAGGGTGAAGGATGAATTAATGACAGGAAAACCTGTACAACAACCACAATATAATAACGTGTAACAATTTACAGTGCAACCACAATATAATAACAAACAATAGTTTGGAGAACCACAACAATATAACAATGTGCAGCAGTTTGCAACACCACTGCAGTATAATAATGCATAGTCATCGCACAATTAGGAACCATAGTAAAATACATCTTGTGGAGGTGATCAAGGAAAAAGAGGAGGCTTCATAGGAGGAGGTCGTGGAGGACAAGGATCTAGAGGAGGTATAGGACTAGTAGTTTGTAACAATTGTCAGAAACTTGGACACTATGAAAGAGAATGTCCATAGCCACCTACAACATGTATGTATTGTTGCATAGAAAATCATGAGGCAAAATATTGTATAACACTTCTGGTAAAGATACAGGACAAAAGGAACTAGAACAATCAGAATGTCCAATGGATTGTTTTGGAAAACAAAGAAGAGGATGGAAAGAAGATAAATATAGTTACTATAGGTGGATCCAACATAAGAGAAGATGCAACAAAGAAGGATCAGGACCAATACCAGTGGGTCATAAAGAATACAACACCCCAACAAAACTTTGATGGGTGCAAAGAGAAGGAGAAATCCAAATAGGCTAGACAAGATATTTTGAAGGAAAATATTGCTTCTACTTTAGGAACACATCCAGGAGATGATGTACCAGTCTATGACATGCCTCACTTATTTGATCATACCAGTAGAGATCAACCATCAGAACAAGTAATTAATATGAGAAACTTTTTTGGGTCTTGTGTGAAGTTGTCGAATGATAAAAACTCTTTACAAGTATTACAGAGTATGTTAGAAAAGTGCAATTCTGGAGAAGATACAAAATTAGAACAAAAGAGAGTCAATCAGGTTCATAAGAAGAGAAGAAAAAGTACAGAGTTTAGGTTGAATGCAAACATTGGAGACTTCAATATGTGGGATATCATACTAAACTTAGGGTCTGAAGTAAATTTTGTACATAAGAATACATGGGAAACTATGGGGGAACCATTGGGATATTCACCTATTGCGTTGAAGATAGAAAACCAGCATAGAGTAGTGAAAATTGGTATATTGAAGGGGATACCAGTAGATCTAGATGGTGTTCCCACCATTGAAGACTTTGAATTGATTGACATGGTAGATAACAGTTCACCATATCTAGCATTGTTGGGTCTGGATTGGGATTTTGACAATTAGGATATTGTTAACCCAAAGACTAGAAAAATGATCTTTGAATCAGGAGAATACAAAGTTATTGTTCCATTAGATACTTCATAAGGAGGAAGGTATGTGGAACCTATGACAGAAAGTTTTATTACAGAAGACACAAACCAATTGTATAGAACTATTGTGTGTGAAGAATACTATATTAACCCCACTGTAAATGGAATGTTGAGTTGGAGGAGMATTAGTTTGTGTGCATCATATTCTGAGACAGATCTGGAGAATTGGAAACAATGAATACATGAKCCATATACAAGAATATGTGCAAGTATGACACACACACTAAGATGGGTTGGCACAGAGGTAAGAGAGCCTCCAACTTTTTATGGTTAGAATAATTTAGAAGATTTTTTAATGAAGTTTGAGTTAGAAKCAGTGGAAAATAAAATATTACCAATATTAGATATGGCCTTKAAAGTAACCCCTTCACGATGTTGGGGTACACATAAAGAGAATATCAACAACTGGTATCAATGCAAGAGGTTATTGCACATCAGATTTGGTGCAAAGCATGAGAATAGACTTGTGGAGAAGTATGATGGTTTTGGACAACAAAGAGAACACCTATATATATGTATAATTCAGTGGATATTGGTACCACCAAAGGAATGGCCACATAAATTTTTTCACACATTAGAAGGAATTCCAAGGAATTGGTAAATAGAAATGGAACTGCACGGAGAAACTACAAAATGGGAAGAAATGCAGCAGAATTTTGTGACCACTTTTGCATTTGAACATGAGAGTCCAAATATAGATACAACATTGAAGGTGGTAACAGACGAGATTTTTGAAGAACCAGAAGTGAAAATTGTAACAAATTATCATAACCAAGAGACAGATAGTCAAAGAGTTGCTACATTGTTATCACATCGTAGAAGAAGACCCAATAGAAGAAAACCAACGCAATATAAAAATTACAGAATTTGAAGGGTAAATAGAAGTAGAAGGTCCATAGTTAGAGTAAAAATATTATGATGCATCTCTGAGGATAAAGAAGGTAAATATTGGAACAACAAGAAACCCAAAGGTTTCAAGTATTGGAGACTATTGGGATAATTAGACAGTAGAAATAATAACAGAGTTATTGTGGGAGTATAGTGACCTATTTCCAGCGACGTTCCTAGAGATGAAATGGGTTGTAGGAGAAATTGGAGGGATGAATATCCCTTTGAATTCATATTCCATACTAATAAGACAGAGACCTTACAGGTTGAATCCAGTGTACAAGCAGAAAGTGAAGGCATAAATTGATAAGATGTTACAGGATGGTGTCATAGAACCTATGAAAGAATCTGAATGGATTATCCCTATGGTAGTCCATGAGAGGAAGCAAGGGGGAATAAGGATCTGTGTAGACTTGAGAAAGTTGAATGATTCTTTCCTACATGATCCCTTTTCTACCCCAGTTACAGATCAAGTATTGGAGAATGTAGGAGGGCAAGAAGCCTATTCATTTACAGATGGGCTTTTGGGATATCATCAGACTAGGATAGCACCAGAAGATTGACATAATAAAACATTTTCTACATAATGGGGATCATATCAGTACACGGTGATTCCTTTTGGGTTGAAGAATTCCCCTGCAATTTTTTCAAGAGTAGTAGTAGCCGCCTTTAAGGATTTTATACATAAACTTTTGGAAGTGTATTTGGATGATTGGATAGTCTTTAGTTTATTTAAGGATCATGTTGAAGTATTAATATTGATGTTAGACAGGTGTATACAGTATCATATTTCATTTAATATTAAGAAATTTATTTTTAACACACCATTTGGAATCGTATTAGGGCATGTGGTGTGTAAACAAGGTATGTTGGTTGATCTTGCCAAAATTGTTGTCATAGTTAATTTGCCACCACCCATGTCTGTGCGCTAGTTAAAATATACACTGGCATATAGGGTATTATAGGAAGTTTATAAGGGGATATGCACATATTACTAGGTTGATGGAGAAATTTTTGAAGAAGGATATTAAATATCAGTCGAATGATGAGTGCCAATAAAGTTTGGACATATTGAAGGAGAAGATGGTGACAACATCGATTTTCGTGTTCCCATACTGGTCAAAGGAGTTTCATGTTCAAGTGGATGAATCTGCAATAGCACTTGGAGCAGTATTAACATAGCCAGGAGAAGGTGATATAGATCACCCAATTACATTTTCAAGAAGGAAGTTGTTAGATTCATAGAATAATTACAACACAATAGAAAGAGAAGGATTGGATATGGTATACGCCTTGCAGAATTTCACACATTATTTGTTAGGAAAACATTTTAAGATATTTACAGATCACTCTGCTCTTAGATATTTGGTCAATAAGCCATTGTTGAGGGGGATAATATTCATATTGCTATTGTTGTTTCAAGAGTTTGATTTTCAATTATTTTTGAATCCTAGAATATTGAATGCAGGGAGAGATCACTTATCTAGGATAACTAATGGAGAGCAACCAAGCAACTTGGAGGATAATTTCCCAGATGCACAAGTATTTTCAGTACATATTGTTGATGAATATTTTGCTGACATTATTGAATTTTTTAGTACAAGATTTTCCCCAAAGGAATTTAATACTGCGTAGAAGTAGAATTTGGTAGTTAGAGTTGTAGAATACCAATTAATTGCAGGTCATTTGTATAAACTAGGATTAGACAACATTTGGAGGAGATGTGTTATGGAGCATGAAATGCCTATCATTTTGGCAGAATAAAATGAAGGAATAGTTGGAGGACATTATGAAAGGAAAGATAATGCGTAGAAGATATTGGACGAGGATGATGGTGGCCAACAATTCACAAGGATGCAAAGGAGTATTGTCAGAATTGTGATGTATGTCAGAGGGTTGGAAAGATATCTAGGAGGGATGAGATGCCATTAAGACCTCAAGTAACTTTGAAATTATTTGACAAATAGGAAGTAGATTTTGTGGGACCAATTAATCCACCATCCAAAAGATCAGGAGCAAGGTATATCATTTCAGCATCAAAATATTTAACCAGATGGGTTGAAGAAACAAAAATAAAGGATTGCAGTGCAGAGACTGCAGCACACTTCTTATTTGAACAAGTTTCCAGACTATGTTGTCATTGATTTCAAAGGATTGATGACAAAGGGTTGATGACAAGTAGTGTCTTAGATGGATTGATGTGTATATGGATTGATGTGTTATCATTGATGTAAAGTTTCATCATTTTTGGATCATTGTATCATTGATGTCTTGTCATGGTTTATAGGAAGTACCAAATGTATGAACTCCAAATCGGTCCCCTTATGGTTAAATCCCTCATGGGAAGACACTTTGAGAAGTCCAAATGGTAAAGTGGTTGATTCATCCTAGATGTGTGGTTAAGGAACCCAAGTTTGGTAGAGGAATAATGTAATGAAGATCAATGAATTTGCAATTTAGACTATTCTAGATGGATAGTTCTCATCATGTCATTTCTGGTGATATGTGGAATGTAACATAACTCCTCACAGTTAGAGAGTTGTGGCCATGTGAAGTTGGAGAACCCTCATGAGTTATCTAGAATCCCCTAAAAGGTCAAAGAAGTCCAATTATTCTAGAAGCTCCTAGAAGAAGTTGACCAGTCAAAGTTGTTAGTCATGGGTTAAGTGGTTGCAACAAGAAAATGACTAAAAATAAATTATATACAAATAGAAGTTGAGAGTTTACTATTTTTGGATAAATTTTTTGTATGTGGACAAAGTGGTTAGAATTGGGTTATCCCCAAAAGAAGGAAGTTGGTTAGATAATAACCCCTAGAGGAAGCTACTTGGAGAAGTATACATAAGAGTGCAAGGGTCTCTTATGTGGATGAATCCTTTGAGCATATTGAAGATATGTTTTTGGTGAAAGGTTCATTGCAGGTACTCATGGATGCATCAGAAGTTCCACAATTCTGAGGTAGCAAGGAAGTTTGATGGTGAAAGTTTTGGAGGTTCAGAAAACCCTAGTTTTCTAAAGTTGTACACAAGATGCAGTGGGCCTAGTTACGTAGATACACGGGTTGAAAAATGTCATGGTGCATACATAATCTTGTTGAATAAGAACATGTCGCGTATATTTGAAAAAACCAAGAAAATTTTGAGTAGGTGCTAGTGCCAGGTTCCTGAAGTATGAAGCAAGTTCCCAGGATATCATTATACAGGTTCATATCTGCTACAAAAGTTCTGGTATGGTTATATGTTGTCTTGATGCTTAGATTTACTCATGGTATGGTGAATGCTTGAATCATTCTTTGTATGTTTGTTGTGATATTTGGATATGCTATATGTTGGTTGGTTGTTTGAGTGAGCAATGCTCTCATGTATAGTACAGTTCTGATATGGTTCCTATATCTGAAACCCTTGAGTTACTTGTACTTGGTTGAGGGATATGTATGATTATGTATGTATGGCACAAGTTGGTTGCACTAACTGGTTGGATACAGTGACAGGTTATTGGTGGATGTGACAGAGGCAGGAAAGTTTCAGAAGTGCAAAAGAATGGATACCCTAGTTTTCTGAAGGTATACATAGGATGACAGAGGGAAGTATGCATACATACATGTGTTTCAATATAGGAAGGTCACATACATATGTGGGCTGCATTATAAATAGGTCATGTACCTATTGGTGGATTGGTTTATGTCTACAAGCAGGGTCTTCTACTTAAGGATTGGATTCCTCACATATCAGTTGGAGTTGAGATCTGCAAGTTGAGTCTTGTATTGAGAGTTGGTGACCTTTTGGAGTTGTTGCTCTTTTCAGTTGTTGTTGATAAACCCTTGATATTGTAGTCTCCTGTAACACATAATACTAAAATATTACACATATATATGGTGTTCTTGGTGCTTATTATGGTGATGGTTTAGAGTTATATGCTATTGATGAATGTTGTTGATACACGCAAGTAGTTAAGTATGAATGAATAATATGTTTGAAGTGGTTTCTAAATAAGTTTTTAAAAGAAGTGAAAAAATATCCCTACGCTTATTCACCCCCCCCAACTCTTAGTGTGGTCGGTGTGTACAACACAAGTAGTCACAAGATTTGGATGCCTTAGAGTTATAATGAGTGATCAAGGGACTCATTTTATTAATAGTATCATTCAAGAAATCACTGAAGAATTTGAGATACATCATCAAAAGAGAACTCCCTACCATCCCCAAGCTAATGGAACAATGGAAGCATTTAACAAGATATTGGAGAATGCCTTAACCAAGATTTGTAATGTGAACATGGATGATTGGGACTTGATGATACCAACAATGTTATGGGTTTATAAAACTACATGCAAGAAGCTAACAGGGAAGACACCTTTCATATTGGTGTATAGACATGAAGCAGTACTACCTTTGGAGTATTTGATACCAATTATGTGCATTGAAAATATTACAAACATGACAGAAAGAGGTGTAGTATAGGAAAGGTTGGCTCAACTCATGGAATTAGAAGAAGATAGGATCATAGTTGGGTTCCATCAAGAAGTACAGAAAGAAAATGACAAAGCTTGGCATGATTGCAGACATTTGGGTCCTGCAGTCACCCATAATCCATCTCAGGTGAGACTGCATTGTGCACTTTGTGCACAGTGTTTCCTTCTAGTCTCCATAAGGGTCAATGGTTTCTATGGTTTTTTTGGACAACTAAGGTAGAACGCGGGTCAGCCCATACATCAAATTGGTTACAATTTTTTTATTACAAAGCTGCCCAAAATTGTGAAGAAACATGATTCCATCATGGTGGTGGTGGAAAAATAAACAAAGTCTGCACATTTTATTCCTATGAATACCACACACAAACAAACATTACAAGGATTTACATGAAGAAATTTGTCAGGATACACGGGGTGCCCAAAGTAATTGTTTCAGACATATATCCAAAATTTACATCATATTTTTGGAAAGGGTTATTCAAAGGATTTGGGACAAATTTAAATATCAGTACAATGTATCACCCAGAGTCAGATTGAAAAATAGAGAGGACTAAAATAAAAATTGAAGACATGATCAAAATGAATGTAATGGATCAACCATAAAAGTGGAAAGGTTATATCCAATTAGTGGAATTTTCTTATAATAATGGGTATCGAACCTCATTACAAATTATCCCATTTGAAGCATTGTATGGAAGGAATTGTAACACACCAATGAGCTAGGATAACCCAACAAATAGAGATATCATTGTGTTATCACTCCAAGAGTCACCCTAGACTGCAAATGGGAGTAAGATTAGTAACATACAATTTTTTTTTGAATAGGTTTGAAATCAGGGATAAGAAAGACTTTAAAGAAAGGAAACAACAACAGATATCACTACAGACCAATGATGGACCATTGGGCTATGGAGTCATAAACAGTCTACCCATTGAAGGCATTTCATATGCCTATCAAACAAAAGATTTGTATAATGATGAAGAGAAGAATAAGAGAATTAACATAAAGATGAATATTCGCTAAGCAAAGATCCTCTCTGCAAAGAGAATTTAGATGTGTTTGAATAGTAAACAATGATAAATAGGCAAGCTTACAAAAGATCCTCTATTGCATCCAGAATCTATCAATCAAAGGAAAATTATAATCCTTAAAATCAGAAATACATTCAAAAAAGATGAAGAATAGAGCAAATAATATAGAAGACAAATTTGATGAAACAACTCATATGAATATTAAATAACATACAATGTATAGCCACATCCCCCTCCAACTTACAAATTGAAATATACAGTCATACAAATTTCTCAAAAACCCATCCGATCTTGGGTCCCCTCCCCCTCATATCATTCATCTGATGTATTTATAATCAAAACATTAGACCAGAGCTAGGAGTGTGATTTGGCCTTCTTATCCTAGGATTCACCCCAAAAATATACCAGTCTAACATCTGTACCAACAAATCTAATAAACTCCCTTTCTTCTTAGGTGCCTCTTCTCCAATGTTGTGTTTCTTCTAAGCTCGTATGTTGATCTCCAGCTGCCACCTGTTGATCTTCAGCTCCCTCCAAATAATCAAAGTCAAGAGGAAGAAATGAATTCAAAACCTCTGACTATAATGGCCAGTTTATGTTTCCACACACTGCTCTAGGATTGGACCCTATATAAGCACGTGATTGCAAAAGTTGTTAAGGGTGGTTTGGATCCACACCGCTCTGACCCACGTAATCCACCACCAACTTCCACATACCTCTTTTGCTATACCATGGTTTCAATTGCGGGACCTCTCTAGAATTTTAACATTTGAGAATGTTCCATCCCCGGAATGAAGTGTGGTCGTCAATATGTTGCAATCTAGGAAACCTTTCTATTTTAGCACCCCTACTAAAATTTATCTGTCTTCCAACTCCAAAATACTTTTAACCATGTTTAGATATGGAGCCAATTTTTGCATTTGGAAGCTTTGAATGTTGAGCAGGAATACCTTCTGGAGGATGGTGTTCTGAATATGATGTGGTGGTCTGACATCATTGTGCTAATGTGTCATGGAAAGGAAGATGACACGTGTCACATGGAAATGGGTGAATGACGCAACCAAATGGCCTGGAATGAGTGACACATGTCAAGGCCAGATGGAAGCCACTTGTCTCCATGGATGAGCACCACAAGTCCTAACAGATGAGTTCCAAGTGTCTTCGGCACTTCAACACTTTGGGCCTCAGGAGTTTTGGATTATGAAGCATGAAAAACTCCTGAAGTGGTACGGGCCCATAGTGACATGGCGGCCTAATGCTATATGATGTCACAACTACTGATGGATGAGCGCCATGTGTTGAGTTGAAAAACACCTGTGGAGTGGTAGGTCCCAAAGAGACGTGGCATCTTGATGTCAGTTCGGGACTTCAGATCTTCGGGACTTCAATATGTAGAGCATGAAAATCTCTTGAACTAACTTTCTCCTAGTTGACGTGGCAGTCTCTCGTTACATCAACACTTCATGCTTCGAGAGATTTTGAACATGGGCATGAATATCATCTAAAGTGACTTTCTCCCGATTGATGTGGTAGTCTCTCGTTACTTCGGCAATTCGGGCTTCGGGATCTTTTGAACATGGCATGAATATTGTCTGAAGTGACTTTCTCCCAGTTGACGTGGTATTCTCTCGTCACTTTGGGACTTCAGGACTTCAACACTTCAGGGCTTTTGTTTGGTCATTAATCCTTGCGTGAATTTGAAAATCTGAATGCACGAGAGTCGTTAATTTGAACTTCACATGGGATCTCCACCGTTGAAAATTAAACCTATCAGTTTGCTTGTATTTCAAGCCCGAAATGGACTTCTCTGAATGATGCATTTTGCTCATGGTTTTTCCCTTTGCATACAACATACTTGACCGAACTTAATTTATCAACTAGAAGAGGAAACACTTCTAGGAAGGTATGCGGAAAAGAGAGAGACATGGTAGAGGTGTAGACTTAGGTCTTAACAACAACTACATATGACCCATGACAACTTCATCTAATAACATTGGCTCCATAGGGGATGGCATGCTCCCTCTGAGCTTCCAAGAACAAGCATCTTTAGTGTCTTATCCTAGGGCTACTTCCACAAAATATGTATGCCTGAAAGCATCTCCGCTTCTTATTTAAAAACTAAGAATATTCACAAACTAAAAACGAAATCACTGCAAACCAAAATTCTTGAAAATTGAGCTTTATTCACCCTACTCCTACTCTAATCAAGTATGTTTCTTCTTGATCAAGTAATATCATGCTTCGAATGAATCCATGCAAGTATATGACTAACAACTTGAACGTTACTTCAAAATTTATGCAAAGTCATAAACACATAGACTGTAGCATGCAAATCATAAACTTGGAAATCATACTTACAATACAAAAATCTGGCCTTAAAGAAGGAAATAACTGAAACTTCATCACTGCAAAACATCTCCATATAAGTGGCAATTGGATCTTGAAATTTGTACAAAACTTGTTGTTTCTCAACAACTGACAGAGAAACATGCATCATCAATTTATCATCTAATCCTTTATGTTCTCCTTTACCATATGCTTGTAACTCAGATCCATAACTTTCTTCTGCTAATGCATACACTTTCTCTTTGACATCAGAATATCCAAAAGAGACATGTTGATATTTATAAACATTTAAAACAACAGATACATCTGATATGATGCCATATGTTTCTATTTTATTGCTATCATAATGAATATCATTCAACACCTCTTGATCTTCATGGTAAATTCTTTCTTCTACAATAAATGCTTCATCACAAATCTAGTTTTCATGACTAGCAGAATCTTCATGAAGCAAAGAAAATCCATAACAACAGTTTTCATAAAGATGTTCAGCTTAAAAATACTCTTTACAAAACGAATTGAAAGTTGCATGAAAACCTGTCAAAGAGCTGATGCTTGCAATTGGAAGAGATCGACACCAATCAAGAGAAATCCCTTCTAATGAATACCAAAAAAGATTAATATTGTTGGAAGATTGGTTGTTGTCATTGATGTCAACCCTAGTCATGGTTTTTGGACCACAAGATTGATGAATTTATTTGGACATGAAGGAAAATGCACATGCAGATACAACACCCATGGATGGATAGTATACATCATGCTCTTTCCGGTGGTATGTGGCACGTCACGTGGATCCTCATGGTTGAGGAGAAATGAATTTTTGAAGATGATAAAGTGAATTGTACATGTAGGCCCTGAAGACAATTAAAGAAAAGAATTACAAAATAAGAAAGTGTCAGGTCGGCCCTAATGTTAAAAGGAAGTGACATAAATGGTATAAATAAACATCATTATACATTCATTTGATACAAGTCGAATTTCAAAGAGAAGAAGTAAAAGAAGGCCGGATTTCAAGGGAGGATGAAGTCTTTTGGTGATGTGTTCTAAGTATCAACAATTGGTATCAGAGCGGGTTACCTTCAGTACAGTTTAACCACTGGAAGGAAGATCCTATGCAGAAATGGAAGGAAACATTCCAAATGGGATTCCACCATTTGATGGAAGCAATT
>JASDQU010500421.1:47276-60919 GCA_032191745.1 Picea mariana
ATCATACTCCCTCGCTTGAAAATTTTCATGAACTCTTGTTCATGAGTTCTTGCACGGTCTGTCCATGCTTCTGAATTTCTGCTTCATCTTCCCATCTGGCATCTTCAACTGTATGTCCCTTCCATTTGATCAAGTATTCAAAATACTCTTTCTTCCTGGTCTTCTTGCTAACTCTCTTGTCAACTATGCTCTCCGTATATGGCTTTTCAACTACAGGCATTTGTTTTGTCCATTGGACCTCTTTCTGTATACCTTCTGCTCCTACTTCTTCATCTTTGTAAGGATACAAATCTGCAATATTGAACATGGGTGAAATTCCGATCCCATCGGGTAGTTCAATCTCATATGCATTTGCCCCAAATTTCTTCATGACCCTGCACGGTCCAATCTTTTTCATCTTTAGTTTGTTATATGTTCCCCTTGGGAACCTTTCCTTCCTCAGGTGTGCAAGAACTAGATCACCAACTTCAAATTGAATTTCTCGCCTGTGTTGATATGCTCTGCACTTGTATTCCTTGTTTGAATTCTATAATCGCTCCTTGATTTGGTTGTGAACCTCCTTCATTGCTTCTGCAAAGTCTTCTGCACTAGCACTTCTGAATTCAGCTTGTTCCACATCCTTCAATTCAGAAACTCCCCTTGGCTACATTCCATATAAAATTTGGAATGGGCTCTGTCCTTTTCTTCTGTTGAGTGAGTCATTATAAGAAAATTCCGCCTGTGGCGGAATGTGATCCCACTAACTGTGGTGTTCAGTCACTAGGCTCCTCAGCAAATCTCCCAAGCTTTGGTTGACAACTTCTGTCTATCCATCCATTTGAGGATGATACGCTGAGCTAAACGACAAACTTGCCCCCAGCTTCTTCCATAAAGTCCTCCAAAAATGTCCCACGAATTTGGTATCTCGATTTGAAACTATACTTCTTGGCAAGCCGTGAAGTCTGACGACTTCTTTGAAAAACAGGTTCGCAATATGTGTTGCGTCGCTGGTTTTCTGGCATGGTATAAAATGTGCCATCTTTGAAAATCTGTCAACTACAACAAAGATTGAATCACACCCTCTTTGTGTCCTTGGCAGTCCCAATATGAAATCCATGCTTACTGCATCCCACGGCCTTTTTGGTATGGGTAATGGATGGTATAACCCTGTGTTTTTCCTTTTTCCTTTTGTGTGCTGACAAATCCCACATATGTCCACAAATTTCCTAACATCTATCCCCATTCCTGGCCAAAAATATGAGCCATTCAGTTTTGAGAATGTCTTATCATGACTGAAGTGTCCAGCCAATCCTCCACTGTGTTTTTCTTTTAGCAGATTCTCCCTCATGGAGCATTTTGGAATACATAATTGATTTCCCTTGAATAATAATCCATCCTGGATCATATATTCAGTCCACTGGTTTCTGTCCCTGAGAATTGGATTCTCGGATGCCTCATATACCTCTTTAAAGTCTGGATCATCTCTGTACATTTCTTTGAGGTTATCAAAACCCAAAGTTTTGACTCGGAATTCCTGCATCAACAAACATTTTATGCTCAAAGCATCAACAACTTTGTTAGCAGTTCTAGAAATATGCTTAGTTACAAAAGTAAAATTTTGCATATATTCAACCCATTTAGCATGCTTTTGGTTCAATTTGTCCTGTTGAGTCATGAATTGCAAAGCATGATTATCACTGTACAAAACAAACTCTTTAGGAACCAAATAATGCCTCCATTTCTTCAGCGCTTGTATGACTACATAAAATTCCTTGTCATATGTTGAGTATTTGACCTTCGCTTCATTCAGTTTCTCACTGAAGTATGCAATCGGTCTGTTGTTTTGGCTCAAGACCGCTCCTATTGCAAACCCACTCGCGTCACACTTGACCTGGAATGTCTTGCTAAAATCTAGGAAAACCAAAATTGGCTGCTCAGTGATCTTCTTCTTCAGCAAGTTGAAACTCTTCTCGGCTTCCTCTGTCCAGTGAAAAGATTTATGTCTTTTCTTCACCGTATCCATCATCGATGCACTAATTCCACTGAAATTTCAGATGAATTTCCTGTAAAAACTAGCTAAACCATGGAAGCTTCGAACTTCAAACACACTTTTCGGTGATGGCCAATTCTTAATCGCTTCTACCTTTTCCGGATCCATCTTCAACTCATTTGCAGAGATAACAAAACCCAAATAAATGAGTTATGTCCTCATAAATGTCGATTTCTTCATATTTATCAGCAATTTCTCTTGCTGCAATCTCCTCATCACTGTAGCTAAATGCTTCAAGTGTTCTACTTCTGTTTTTCTGAAAATCAATATATCATCAAGATATACAATGACGAATTTTCCTATGAAATCCTTCAGGACTTCATTCATCAATCTCATAAAAGTACTGGGCGCATTTGTTAAGCCAAATGGCATAACAATCCATTCATACAGCCCCTCATTCGTCTTGAATGTTTTCTTCCATTCATCACCTTCTCTCATTCGGATTTGATGATATCCGCTTTTTAAATCAATCTTTGAAAAAAACTTTGCTTCACTCAAGCAATCCATCAAATCATCCATCCTTGGTAATGGAAATCTATATCTGATGGTAATCTTATTGATTTCCCTCGAGTCTATACACATTCTCCAGCCTCCATCCTTCTTTGGGTTGAGCACTGTTGGAACGGCGCATGGACTCAAGCTCTCTCTAATCAATCTTTTGTCCATTAAATCTTGGACTTGTCTTTTGACTTCTTCATTTTTCTACAGTGTTAACCTGTATGCTGCTTTGTTTGGTAAACTGGCTCCAGGTATAAGATCAATGTGATGACTTATACTTCTGATAGGTGACAAGGAACGAGGTAGTTCGTCCACTACTATATCAGCAAACTCTTCCAGCAACTTTTGGATTTCCTCTGGTAAATTATCCACTCTTGTATTGGTTAAAACAATTCTAGGCTTCTTGACCACAATAAATTGTGTGTCTTCCTTCTTCTTAACCTCATTAAGAAGTTCCTTCCCACTCATGAGAAGTACAGTGTTTCTCACCTTTGGTTTCACTTCTTTATCCTTAATCGGCAACAACATGTGAGTTCTCCCATTCTTCTCCAGGGTGTATGTGTTTTGTCTCCCATCATGAATCACATTTATGTCATATTTCCATGGTCTATGCAGCAATAGATGACAAACATCCATGGGAATGACATCACACAATATTTCATCCTTATATCCTCCTATTTTAAATTCAACTAAACATTGTTTAGTGACATTTACCTGATGTCCTTTTTGTAGCCACGAAACTCTGTATGGGCTCGGATGTACAATAGTCTCCAGCTCCATCTTTTCTACCATCTCTGTAGAAATGAGATTATCTGTGCTGCCACTGTCCACAATGACCTTGCATACCCTGTATTTTGTTTTGCAAGCAGTCTGAAACAGACTGTTCCTTTGGACTGAGTTCTCTACCTCTTTCTCTGGCTTCAAGAAAACTTTCCTCATCATCAAGGATATTCCACCCTCAGCATCTTTTGCCTCAACATTCCGTCCTGGATCTTCGGCAATGTGAGTCTCACCACCTTCTTTCTTTTTGTCTGGACACTCATAAGATTTATGTCCATTTTTCCCACAGACAAAACATTTCACTTCGCCTCCTCGGCCTCTTCCTCTTCGTCTAGCTCGAGGAAAAGCATTATTATCAGCATACTACCCTCTCTGTGAGCTTCCTCCTCTTTCATGCTGAGTTTGAGGTTTCTTCCCCTCTTCTTGAGGTCTCTGAGTTCTGTCTTGGGAAATTGTTTTGCCTCTAGCTTGACTTCTGCCTCGGCCTCTTTGACCTTGCATTCGGCTCAACTTCTCTTCAACTTTCAGATCCATATGATAAGCATATTCTACATTTCAAAGGGTTATCATTCTCATCTCATCTGGAATGTCATATCTCATACCATTCATGTATCTGGCAACCTTTTCATCATCACTTTCCCGATGACTTGCCCTAATGTTGATCTTGTAGAATTCTTCAGTGTACTCTTTCACTGTCATCAAATTCTGTCTCAAGTTCTGCATCCTCTGAAACAGAGTGATTTGATAATCCTTGGGTATGAATTTGGCTTTCATCTTCGCAACCATTCTATCCCAACTTTTGATTTTTTGCTTGCCTTTGCAACGTCTGTCAGCCTGCGGTTCATCCCATCATAATTTTGCATGCCCTTTAAGTCTAGTAACAACATGTTTGACCTTCTTGTCTTCCTCGACATCCTCATAGTCAAAATATTTATCCAGAGCTCTAACCCAGTCTAGAATCTCTTCAACATCCAGGTTACCCTCATACATGGGAATATCCATTTTTTCCCTGGCACCTATCCTTGCAACAACCCTGAATAGGCGTTCATCAGCAGCATCTTCGACTGAGACTTCTTCTCCTTCGTGTCCAGCTTCATTTTCAGCCTCATTGATATCCCCAGTGTCGACTGTGTGCTTCTGTGTTGTCTCCATGGCATCAAGCCTAGCACGTAGTTCACGCATTTCTCTTTCCACTGCTGGATCATGCATTGATCTGTCTCTTCTTCTCAATGGCATGGCTGAGAAATATTCCTCTTTTCTACTCTCGCTTCCTCTATCTGCAATATACAAACAAAATCAAACTCTGATACCACTTTTGACACAGACCTCAACCTGCAGGCCGAAATCTGCTCACAGGATCATTCCAAATTCTACTTTGAGCTGAAGCGGCTCCTTTGTTTCTCACTAGAATGTCCAATGAATCCACAGGTCCTTTTTAAAACTCGCCTATGTATATTTACTCCAGGTTGAGCCTTATGCTTCTATAAAACCACGATCTGGTCCTTACACAGACATCTCTCATGACTCGGAAGTTCGCAACTCGAAACCTTTCAACTTCCCTTTTTCCAACCTCTGATGCCCGAGATCACGATATGGGTGTAGCTCCCTCTTTGTCAGCGCCTACCACGCATGACCATCGGCTAGGGATAAACACTAGCACTTCTCTCAACTTTTTGACCTCGTGAGTTGGAGTATCGAACCTTGGCGCTCTCCCTTTGCGAAACCTCTAGACGCGATAGTTGACTTCTCTTTGAATACCTCTCGCAACTCGTAATCTCGCGAGTTGAAGTGTAGAGTCTTTGTGCTCCTCCTTTGCGAAATCCTGAGATGTGATAGGGAAACTATGGGTTGACCCCTCGATGTGCAAGTACACGCCACCTATCACCCTTGCGATCCCCACCTGACGGATGTACCATGCATCCACACGAGCTCTCGGCTACCACCACTTCACAACTCTGGCAGTTGAAACTGACTCCTCTCAAACCCCGATCTCTTGAAGTGTCGAAATCCCGAAACTTCACACCAATTCTTATCGCAACTCATGATTTCGGGACTTTCACTCCTCTATACTCAACTTCTTGTCATCCAGAACCTCGAAATACCGAAATGATCTGATGGCTCAGACTATTCACGATCAACGGTCCACGTTTATTCCTACCTTCTGAAGGGTGGGTTCATCTAGCACTTAATATTTTCGTAGCTTCACCAAATCCTACAGTCCTCGCTACTTTGTGAATCCTCCAGAGAGAAATTCGACCACTCGTTTCTTGTTGACAGCTTCCGCAAAATGAACAAATGTTCCTTCGCTTCTGAACTTTACTTATGCTGGATGACTTCGACCCTCGTCTCCTTTTGAAGTAGTTGGTCTATGTCTTCCTTTGAAGTGTTCAAAGGTGTTATCCCTCCTGAGATTCCACTTACAAACTCAAACTCCAAAAGGTTCCTGCACACACTCCTTGCGGCACTTCTTCAAATACCTCTAAGTATTTGATTTCTCAACTCTATGCACCTCCTGCAACAACAGTCCTCAAATTGTTCCCTTAGTTGATAAGTTCTAACTTTCAACCAGTCTGCACACACCTTGCACGGCTTCTGTGCTTCACTTGCACTTCTGTTGAAATGAGAACAACGGTATCCCTCCTGAGCTTCCAGAGATGAACTCTAAACCTTCGTCAACACACTCCTTGTGGACATTTCACTACACTCCTTGAAGGAACTCTCCCTCGGGATGAAAAACAATTGAAACTCATTCTCTTTCTCTCTCAGAATTCAAACATTCAACATGAAATCCTACATACACACAGAGTATTAGAACAAATGCATAACAGAGAGAATAAACAACTATAAGCATACCATTCACCATGTATAAACAGAAAACATTATAACACCATGAAATCTTATTCAAAGCTTCATATATTAATTTGAAACTCCTGTACATGGGTTCTTCTCTCAACTCCCTGCTACAACTCTCTGCTCATGTTCTAATGATACAATGCTCTTTTTTTTTTCTTTTTTGTGATACAAGAATGAGTGTGTCTATATCCATTTTCCCTCCTGCTCTTCTAAGTTGTCTAATCTATCATTCAAACCTACCTACTTTCATTAACTATGCATAAATGCCTTAATACAAAAGACGGATGGGAGAATTTCCCCAAGTCCATTTATAATATCCAAAGTATAAATGCAAGTACGTTCCTCTTTATTATTACACTTATGCCTTTGTTTCAAAATTCAAAACAGGTCTTTATGAAAATGTGCTCTTTTCTTCCTCCGCACGTCCAACTGCTCCTTGGGCTTGGTCGCATGTTTTTGGCTTTGCACGATGCTCCTGCATCACTATTGGAAGCCTGTTATCCACCTGGTGCTTTACTTTTAAGAACCAAATGTAGTGTTCATACTATAGCCAGAATCCATTATTCTGTATTTCATAGAGTTGCTTCAAGAAGAATTCAACTCATTGTTCCTTATTACATGCTTCAATTAAACCTCATTGAAAGCACCGACTAGTGGTAGATCCACGACGTTCCACCCATCCTTAGATATCATTACTGATAAACTCTCAGTAGTGTATCACCCCCGAGCAGGGGCTATGACTTCATCAGGGAAATGGCTTCCCAAGATAACCATGGCCCAAAATCAATATCAACATGGTCTAGGGCAAGGTACCAAACCTCAATATCACTCCAACCAACAGTCTCTCTTCCCCACATGCATGTACAACCCAAGGTGGTATGCACCTTCACTATCCAACAATTCATCAGTTTTTCAACTTCCCTTCCAGGGCTCTAGCACAAGCCAGAAATAAAGTCTCAGAGCACCGTGGCTTCAGGAGTTCCAACTTCCCTCAGAGGTCTCCAAGTACCCTTCAGGCCTCATACCGAGGAACCTATCCCCACACTTCTCCCTCCAGAGATCCAACCTTCTCCAAGGAAACCCAAGGAGAAGTGTACACACACCCAGATCCATCGGGGATCCACAGGGTAAGATCTGTTGTCTCYAATCAACATCTTCCCCAGAGATACTCTTTTCAATCAACATTCCAAATTTAATCAATATCATCTCATATGCATCACACACATGTAGTTATCATGCGATAACATAAAAGAATTCATTTGGGAACTCAAAATTAGTTCAAAGTGGATTCAATGTTTCCCCAAAACATGAAATTTTATTTCACAATTCTTCTTGGTTGTTGCCATATTAGGAATGCAGCCTTCCTTGTGGTTTTCCACAAGCACCAAACTACAGACCATTTTTCCTACAATGCTTCATCTTGCATACAGCCAACAAATTGTCAGTATTTCTTGTACATCATAAACCAATTGCAATATGTACAAAAACTTATGCAGTGATCTTAGAATTTCCTGCACCTAGCAATTCAATCACAATTACCAAACAATTTAACAAAATAGAATGACTCATCATTCTATGCATATGCATGTTCATAATTAATATCTAAAAGTTCATTACTTATTTTTCTGAACAAGAAATTTGTCTGTAGTCAATGCTTATGTGACTACTTGACCTACAAATTTCATGTTTCAATGTCTAACAACTCCTAAAATGTCCTCAACTTCATGAGTTAACAACATTCCAGTTGTTAGTAACAATTATTTCCATGCAATAATATATATGCATGTACTTACAAAACACATTCAGCAATTGCATTTAAGTATACAATTCTATCACTTACTATGCATGAGTGCAATTCTCAATGCATATTTATTCAATGCACCTTGCATTGAATTACATAATGCTCTTTATCTCAGTCATGTATCTCACCATCCATAAGTTGGAATTCTGGCCAATGTCTTAACACATTCTCCACACACTTCCTATTGTCTTCCCAATCAATTGGATGCCTTCCTTTTCGACCTGAACACTACACCAAAAAAATAATTATGTGGTGTTCATTAGTGTTAGCAAAAAGGTTGTAGTCCAAGTTTTATTTAAAGGTAGGAAGCTTTTGGTACCTTTGTGGTTCATAACCTTTCCATATCCATACTTTTCAATATCCAACCATGTCCTGGTCTCATACATGACTAGATTTATTGGCATTCATTCCTATAACAAGTTCGTATCTTGTATTTCTTTGGTTACTACCCCATAACCAAATTAACATGACATTCTACTATGTTAGTGTGTGCATTCAAAAGATAAAATCTTTGATAACTATAACAGGCCTCTAGCCTTTACCACCTCTAATGGTATCTTATTCATGTTAATGCATTTAAATAATACCATATTGTGTATTATAAAATTCTATCAGAGAAATTCTTACCTGAATTTCCCTTTGAAAATTATGCAACATAATTTCAAAGGATAAATACTTACCTGCATAGCTTCCATTGAATGAATTTGACGTTACCTGACTAGTCGATGATAGTAGAAGATTTCATGCTTCTTTTATCAAACTTATAACCAACACTTCAACTTTATGTTGCTTCCTTCCATATGCAACGACATCATCAACAACACTTGCAACATGAAATATTTATTTCCTTTGGTTGTCCCAACAAGCCATAACATACTTGTTGCCACAGAAATTGTAGCAACTTCCTTCTCCATGTAAAAATTTTCCTTGTTGATCCCAGAAGTCTTCAATTTTTCCGAAATTCCTGAATCTTCTTGTGCTCTCATTGTAGTCATTGTACATGATTAGTTCTGACCTGAGAACTTTCTAGACAATCACTCTTGGTTGCCTTCACATTTCCAGTCACATACTAAGTTGATATTAACCTTCAGCTTTCATTAATTTCCTATATCCAACCATCCCAACTCATACTTGGATGAATTAAAATTCTAAACCAAGTTGTTTTATAGACTCTGGATTCAGCTCCCAAATTGAAATTTAATTTGCATTGTTGAAATTTCTCTTATAGATACAACCCTGGGAATTCCTTGGACTATTCTCAGATTCCTTATTTATCCAGGAAAGGGAATGCCTTGTGATGGAAGTCTAATATAGTATGGTGTTGTTCCAACCAATCCATACCGATTTAACAGTCATATAAACCCAAAGGCAATATGTTCCAATCTGCCTTGGTGCTCATCCCAATCATGCCCACTGGACCTGACTTAACCAACTCAATAACTTTTCTCTTGGCTCATGTAGCCAACTGTACCATCCAATATTTCCCATGCTTGCTTCTTGGAAATTGCAATCTTTCCACTACCTGGGAATCTATATAGTTATGACTAGCTCTTGAATCAGCTAAAAATAGTTATTGATCATACCTTCTACTTAAATCATGCATGATTGAAACTATGCTTTCTTGTTTTCTAGGCTGCATAGGTCCTTTGTACACTTCTGATGAAAACCCCCTCTTCCTCCAAAATTGCGCAACCTCCCAGCCTAGGATCGATCAATTTGATGGAGTCGAAATGGCTCTCAAGCTCTTGTTGAGACCCAAAACCTTATCCACAAGCCTTTGTTTCCTTCCTCGTGCTCCAAATAGCAAACGAGAATATTTTCAAAACCCACAGAATCCTTTAAAGGACCCTGTGCCAAGTTAGGGGCCAATCTGATGATAACCGAGGAATTTCAGGACTTCTCACTCCACCTGGTGCAGGTCCAAAATCACCTAACATTTTGGGCTCTTCTCTAAGCTTCCCATGCCTCCAAATTCATCTTTCATGCCCTAGATCTTTTTCCTTCAGCGGTAATAGCATATGACCGCAGATATGACCCAGTGATTACTCTGCGCTTCCGATATTTTGGCTTTGGGTGTTTTCAACTCACCACAATGCCAATCTCCTGAACTTTGAACTCCCGAAGTTCACAACTGAAATGAGAGGGATCAACAATCCCCTCTCTTTATCCAAATCAACAGTCACAAATAGCTTCGGGACTCCGTGCTTTAGGATTTCCAAATTATTTAATTCCACAAACCTCCATAGTGTCAGATCTTTTGACATGCGTCCATGACTGTCAACGGTCACAATGAACTCTGACACTTCGACCTTTGGGAGTTCTCAACCCACGCGACCCCACTTTCCTTCGAAGTGGATATCCTTCAAAGTGAAGGATATGACAAAACTTGTCCTTTGTTGATGGACAACGCATATGAACTCTAACTCTGTAGCCTTCGAGAGTTCTTGTTCCACCCAACCCCATATTCCTCTGGAACGTTCCTGCTCCGAAGTGCAGGATCTAGTGACACTTGTCCCCGCAGGATCAATGACCCAGATCTCCTTTGACTATCAACGACTTCAGAATTTCTCCACCCTTTTGCACTGGCTACCTCTGAAATATAGGATCTTCCACCACGTGTCTCCAAACGATGGACAGTTGAGATATTCTCCACTACTCTGGGCTTAAGGTATTTTTGAACTTCCACACTTCAATTTCTTCGTAGTTAACGATCAGCTGTCATATGTCCTCCTATGCCAACGGCTAGGATTTACTTCTACACTTCGAGCCTTTGGGAGTTTTTCACACTCCTCGATTGAAATATCTCAGAGTTTTGTTGCTCTGGATTTCACAATCTGTTGATAGGTACTTCCAGGTGCCAATGACCAATATCTACTCTAGCCTTCGGAGCTTCGGTGATTTTTCTCTCATGTGCAATCGAGCTCTAAATGCCTGAATATCATGAAGTCCGAAGGAATTCGGGAATTAATCTTCATGCAACTTACCTGGATCCGAAGAATCTCTATCCTTCGTGCTCAAATCCAATGGTTAGGATCTGTCTCCCTCCTTTGCACGCTCCTCCTTGTCTGGACATAGATATTTAACGGTCCAAATCAAATATCGTAGCCAATCTGATGGTTGTAGTATCTCCTCCCTCCTGAGCTTTGTTACTTCCTTCTGATGAAGGAACTTTTAAAATATTCAAGGTTGTGGCCTTTGATTCGTCTGCAAGCCCGACTGCTTGGATCTCAACTGCACTTATGAGAAAACGTTATCCCTCCTGAGCTCCCGAACTTTAAGCATGTTCATCTGCGTGCACTTTCTCTATCTCTCCTAAGCTTTGAACTTGCTCTAACTTCCAAAGGGTCTCAGCACTTTTCTCCCTCAAAGGATTCTTGCGCCATCCTAGCACTCTATATACTCCTTGCACTAGCTCTATGCACACCTGGCAAAGCTTATAGGGTTTTCAGTAACACTAGTTGTGCCTCCTCTACACATAATTTTCTTACTTCTTTCGATGTGGTCTTCTCAATCAAGAATCCTCATTGTTCCTTCTCTAAGTCTTTTTCTGTTATTAAAACAAGAACTTGGGTGCTAGCCCCCTTTTTTTTCGGTCCCCAAATCATGTGACTACAATTTGTGACCAAGCACTAAGCTGATAGGCTCTTATCCAAAACTTCTGCCTTTGGAACTTCTGGATTTGGATAATTTCACACCTTCTTCTCTCATTTCTTTTGAACGCTTAACTGGCGAACACGTGGAGTGGGGTGGATCTACGGTCAATGGCACCTCAGTAACTGACAGCTAAGATTTACTACAGAGCTCTGGCTTCATGAGTTTTTGAAGTATCGATGCATAGAGTGTCGGACTGGTGAATTCACAAACAACACATCAACAATTCACGCCTTCTTGTTAACCAATGGCCACGATCAACTCTGGGACTTCGAATTCAGGATTTTTGAACTGTCCATACTCTCAATTCTTCTGGAGCGTCAAGTCTCTAGACTACCGCATCTGTTGCCACATGTCCTCTGTGATCAATGGTCAAGGTAGACTCCGGCCTTCGGTCCTTTGGGAGTATTCATACTTAAATACTTGTTGACCAAGTTCCTCTGGAGTGTCAAGTCTCTGATCTTCACGATATGGCACCATGTGTCCACTGTGACCATCAGGGGCCTCACTAACCATGTTCAAGAAGAGTTCCACATGGTGGAATAATAGAAGCGGACAGGTGGCCCAATCAAACGGGTGACACATGTCACGTTCTAACTGGCATTTCAATCTTCCAAAGGTTTTTAACTCATTGACACGTGGAAAAAATCCCATGTGTCCACATCATCCCAAGTGACATCAGCAAGCCACGTCACTTTGGGCCTTCGGGATTCGGGACTTTGAAATATTTCTCACTAGCACACTTCAATTCTCTCGAATGTCGAACTCCCAAATACGGCTCACAATCACTTGCGTGCAGATATGATGGCTGAGATTTATTCTTCATCATTATACCTTACCTCTTTCTCTTGACTTGATCTAACGGATCTGATCTGTCTTCAGTCGATCCAACGGTCAAGCACTTTTCCCTAGATCTATGATGTAGATCCCCTCTAGGACTTTGGAGCTTCGACGTGTTTTCTCCCTTTTATGATAAGTAACTTCAAACAGCTAGAGTGGTGAAGTCCCAAAGGACTTCAGTGCTTAACCACCATGTTCCTTTTCCCAGATCTGGCGGTTGTGAAGGATGTTCATTCTCTTGAACAAATCCTACTGTCCAAATTATAAACTTTGTGGCCCATTACCACGGTTATGGTGGTATCCTTCCTCTATAATTTTTCTTGAACCACTATATTTCATGAGCTTCTGAACACACTCCAAGTGTTCACACGGTGCCTTCCTAACACTCAGGAACATTCTGAACTTCAAATTTTGTCCCTCTCGACAACAATTCACTCTAAAAAATTTTCTTCATTAACCACCTATCTGTCCCATCTAGGCTCAGTGTTAAAACCATGGCTCTAATACCATTTTGTAAGATCTTTGGCGAACCAGGTCAGACCATGCTACTCCAGAAAATGCTCTGATACCATTTTGTAACATCTCCGACCACCCAGGTCGGGCCATGCTACTCCATAAAATGATCTGATACGATTTTGTAACATCCCCGACCATCTAGGTCGGGCCATGCTACTCTAGAAAACACTCTGATACCATTTTGTAACATCCTCGACCACCTAGGCTAGACCATGCTACTCCAGAAAACGCTCTATAACCATTTTGTAACATCCTCGACTACCAACTGGTCGACCATGCTACCTCATATAAATAACAATGATCATCTGCATATATATAAACATAAACAACCAACATATTCTTCTAATACACAGATTAATGTGGAATAACAGTAAGCTTATACATACGGCACATACAAACAATACTCATCAATATAGCATGTACAAATAAACAACATGTAAATGAACAGAGGATTGGTACTTATCTTTTAATTGAAGTGCACCAACTGCGTGCAGAACTTCCATGAACCTCCCAGCCATATACCACGCTTCTCATCACTCTCAGCAGTGAGTCACCCTTGAGATAGGACTAAACTCCACCCGAGTAAGGGACTCCTAGGCTAGGCATGGACAATAGGAAGTTTCACAGTACAATAGGAAGGATTTCCTCCAAGGAGCCACTTACGCCCATAGCTCA
>JASDQU010500422.1:713-23943 GCA_032191745.1 Picea mariana
TAACCCCATGAATTACCTTGGTTCAATTAAATTATCTGGGATCAACCAATTTACAACGAATTTTATATTTCTTAGGTCAATACACAATTCACATCCTCTAACTACAAAATCCATACACAACAATAATTGTTTTCCAAGCTCATATTTCTTCATATTGGCTTGCAATTAATTGTGTTGAAGGGTTAAAAATATCATTTCCAAATGTTTCAAATGATCTTCCCAAATCTTGCTAAAAGTCAAAATATCATCCAAGGAGGCTACAATAAACAAGTTTGAGAAACGGTCTTAAGATATCATCCATCAATCTTAGAAGTGTTGTCATAGTATTGTGTAATATAAGTTGCAAATGACTCACTCATGCAATCCATGTGTTTTTTTTAAAGTAATATTCCAAATTATTCTTTGTGTATATTGTCATATTGGTATCCTTACTTCTAATCCGACTTCGTGATAACACATGCTTACAATATTTGGTTGATATGTGCCTTGATTATTTGTAGGGGATATATATATTACAATATGTTAGAATATTACAATATTACAATGTAATAGTAATTCCATATTACAATGTAATATGGCATTACCATATTACAATGTAATATGGTAATACCATATCTCATGTAATTTTATTTTTTTTAAACTTAAAGCCATCGTCGCAATATCGATGATAGTTCATCGAAAACAAATCTAATATTTTACCACAACCGTCGTTATAGCGAAAAAAAGTTCGTCGCAATTTTCCACAAATGTTCGTTGCACATACAACATCTGCGTCGTAAGTTTGGTTTTGAGATATATTTTCGTCGATATTGCCACGTATTTTCTTCGCAAGTTGCGACAGTTTTGCATCGCACATTCAACATCTACTTCGTAAGTTATTGGCCTGGCATAAATTTTCATCGAAATTGTGACTAATTTTCATCATAATTTCCACATTTCTTCGTTGTTATTGCGACATAAATTCGTCGTAATTGCGACAATGCATAGGGTTAACCGATCTTGAAGGTGGTGACACATGGAGTGCTTATTTCGTCGATGTTTCCACGCACACTTGGATCATGGATATAGTGACAAAATTATTTCGACGAAGAAAAATATCATCTTTCGTGGAAATTGTGACGGATAAGTGTGGCAATATCAACGAAAAACCATTGCCAATTTGGTCATATGTACTAGTGTGGCGCAAGATCTACAACTCCGGAGCGGAAGCACTTCAGATATTTCCTAGACAAGGAGAAGGTGAAATCTTCGAAGGGATGAAGTAGATCCCGATCATTGGTCACTAGAAGGACATGCAGCATAAATCTGTTGTCTTCAGGTGAAAGCACTCCGGGAGGAATGAGTGCGTAGGAGTTGAAACTCATGAAGCCCGAAGAGCCAAAGTAGATAGTGGTCGTCAGATCCAGAAGGACACACTTCCACAGATTGTGTACTTCAGGTGGAAGTGTTTCGGGAGAAATCGAAGGTGGAGAATTGAAACTCCCAAAGCCTGAAGAGCCGAAGTGAACCAAATTCGTTGATCTAGGGAGGGCATGTGGTAGAAGATCTACCATTTCAGAGAAAATCACTCCAGGAGAAAGTGATTGTGCAGGAGTCAAGAACCCCAAATCTCGAAGAGCCGAAGCTAATCGTAGTCGTCAATATGCGGGAGACACACGTTGATCGATTGTGAACTTTAGGTGAAAGTATTCTGGGAGAATGTGAGGGAAGAGATTTTGAAACTCCTGAAGCCCGAATTGCTGAAGCAAATCACGACCGTTGATTGAAAGGGACAGGCGTCAATAGATAGATCTGGGAGAGCATGCTCTAGAGAGAAGGACGGAAAGGAGGCATATCTAAACCGTCAGTCAAGAGGCATTTCCCAAGATCAAAATATCAATGGTCATGCTTAATTATGGGGAAAGAAAGTGCTCGAACTTTAAAAATATAAGAGCAGGCCGCAATCATAACCACATTATTTCCAAAGGGATATGTGGTGATTGGTGGTGAATTACGGGGAGAAAAGCAGTGTGGTATCAAACCACTTTTGGCCACTCCGCAATCGCGTGCTTATGAGAGGTCATAGCCCGAGGTCACATCTAGAAAGGGGCTAATGGAAAAGGAGCTAGTGCCTGAAACTTGATAGTTCAACAACGCGAAGGGAGAGGTTGCGGGTGTCATAGAACCTGCACCAAAAAGATAAAAGGGCCTGTGTTTAATTACAAAGTGAGACCATTAAGGTTTCAGAGAGCTGATTTGGCTTGGAGAATTGGAGATCCTTGACCAGAAGGTCGCGTAGCCCGAAGGAGAGTAGGGGGGATGCATCAGGTGGTATCAGAGCTATTGAATTTGTTTGCAGATAACAGACAAAGGATAAATGAGATAAATTGATATCAGTAGTGGTATCAAGAGTTGATTATGTTTGTAGACATCAAAAGGTGACACAGTGGAATCATGCCACCTAGAAGATGTAGAGTGAATCCAGAAATGGAAGAAGAAATGAGGTGACTTAGAATGAGACTAGAAACCATGGAAACATCGCATAGGAGAGCACCAGACACTGGAGACATCAGTGAATCTAAAAGCAAAGAGATAGAGGTCGAAGAAGATGTAGCAGAGGATGTTGCAGAAGACAGCTTATTAAAATTTGTTTTGAGAATAGGAGCCAGAGAAAAAATAGAAGTACCAATGTATGAAGGCAATTTAGAAGTTAAAGAATTGTTGGATTGGGTACGTAATATGGACAAGTACTTCGATTATGAAGACATCAAAAAAGAGAATATGGTGAAGCATGCAGTGAAAATACCGAAGGGTCATACAACACTATGGTGGGATGAACTGCAAGCCGATCGCAGATGCAAGGGCAAGCAAAAAATTAAAAGATGGGATAGGATGGTAGCCAAGATGAAAGAAAAATTTATCCCAAAGGACTATCATATCAATTTGTTCAGAAGATTGCAGAACTTGAGACAGAAAATTTTATCAGTGAAGGAATACACTGAGGAATTTTACAGATTGAACATTAGCATTGGACATAAAGAGAATGATGATGAAAAAACAACCAGGTATATCAATGGACTGATATATGAAATATAAGAAGAAATCAACATGATGTATGTTAGTAAAGTCAAGGATGCTTATCAAGAAGCCTTGAAAGTTGAAGACAAATTGGCTAGAAAACAAAGCCAATGAAACAGAGGATGAAATTCAAGAAGAGGTAAGGGAACCAGCAGAGAGAAGTTTCAGAAACCAAAGCATGAAGCTGGAAAGCAGCATAGTCACCCTGAAAAAGGTGGAAGTTATAAGGAAGGACAACATGGAGGAAGAAGCTCTTTTCCTAGAGGAAGAGAAAGAGCCAGAGGAGGTGAAATTAGATGTTATGTATGTGGAAAGACATGGCACATGTCTTGGGAATGCCTGGAGAATAAGAAAGACACTAGAAGAGGAGAAGCACACATTTTTGAAGCATAGAAGCATGTGGAAGCAGAAGCAGCGAAAGGAGTAAAGAACCTCATGATAAGGAAATTTATTCTTAAACCAGAGAAGGAGGTATAGGAACCAGTTCATTGAACAAGTCTATTCAGAACTACTTGAAAGACGAAAGACAAAGTTTGCAAGGTGATCATAGATAGTGGGAGCACTGACAATCTAGTATCCACATAGATGGTGGAGAAACTGGAGCTGGAGACAACTGCACATCCAAAACCATACAAGGTATCATGGTTGCAGAAAGGACATCAAGTAATGGTAATTCAACAATGCCAAGTTGAATTTAAAAGAGGAGGTTATAGGAATGAAATATTATGTGATGTAATTCATATGGATGTCTGTCATATTTTATTGGGGAGACCATGGCAGTTTGACATAAAAGTTATTCATGATGGGAGGAAGAATACCTATACCTTAGAAAAGAATGGTAGGACAGATATGTTGTTGCCAATAGAAGACAAAGGGCACAAGAAGGAAGCTAGTTCAAGTATACTTCTCATGAGTGGGAAGGAAATCTTGAGCGAAGTCAAGAAGGAGTAGGAGATGTAGTTTGATATAGTGAGGAAGCCCAAAGTTATCCTTACAAATACTTCTGTGGAATATTTACCTGAAGAAATCTAGGAACTGTTAGAAAACCTTGCTAACATAGTAGTGAATGAGTTACCTCACTCATTGTCACCCATTAGAAGTATAATCCATCATATTGACCTTATTCCAGGAGATAATTTACCAAAAAAAGCATCTTATAGGTTGACACCTAGAGAGAATGATGAAGTCATGAATCAAGTCCACGAGTTATTGGATAAAGGGTTAGTCAGAGAAAGCCTAAGCTCGTGCCCAATACCAACTGTTTTGATTCCAAAGAAGGATGGAGGATGGAGAATGTGTACAGATTCCAGAGCCATCAATAAGATCACCAGTAGGTATAGATTTCTTTTACCCAGGATGGATGATTTGATGGATTGGTTGAGTGGAGCAAGCTATTTTTACAAGATAGACTTGGAGAGTGGATATCATCAAATAAGGATGAGAGAGGGAGATGAATGGAAGACAATATTCAAGAAAAATGAAGGTTTGTTTGAATGGTTGGTCATGCCATTTGGGTTGAAAAATTCCCCAAGAACATTTATGAGATTACGGAATGAAGGATTGAAAGACTTCATAGGTATTGATAGTGTATCTGGATGACATACTAATCTTCAGTAAGACAAAGGGAGAGCACTTAAAACATTTGACATCAGTGATGAGAAAGTTGAAGTAAGAAACATTGTTGATAAATCTGAAGAAAAACTCTTTTATGAAGACAAAACTCATATACTTGGGTTTTGTTATCTCTTCAAATGAATTGAAGATGGATCCAGAAAAGGTGAGAGCAATCAAAGAATGGCCATCTCTAGAAAGCATATTTAGGTAAGAAGTTTCCATGGGTTAGCAATTTTTTATAGAAAGTTTATCAGACATTTCAGTGGTATATGTATGCCCATGCTAGACACTGTGAAGAAGAAACTCAAGTATTTTGATTGGATAGAGGAAGATGAAAAAAGTTTCAAAGTGTTGAAGGAGAAGATAACAGAACAACCAATTCTGGTCTTACCAGATTTTGTAAAAACATTTCAAGTGATGTGTGATGCAAGTGGAATAGCTATTGGAGCAGTCTTGAGTCAAGATAATAGGCCAGTTGTTTATTTCAGTGAGAAGCTGAATGATGCCAAGAAGAATTATTCCACATATGAAAAATAATTTTATGCAGTGATTCAAGCTTTAAAGAAGTGGAGGCACTATCTAATACCTAAATAATTTGTCTTGCATAGGGATAATCAAGCTTTGTAGTTTATTACTAGGCAAGAAAAGTTGAATTGGAGACATGCTAAATGGATAGAATTTATGCATAATTTTACTTTTGTTATTAAAAATATTGTTGGAAATGCTAACAAAGTTGCAGATGATTTAAGCAGGAGGAGTTGACCTTAGGGTTTGAACACCTCAAGGAAATGTATCAAGAAGATTCAGATTTTAAGGAGGCTTATGAGGCATGTAAGAATCCTTTGTTGGGAGACAGAATCCCATGGACAGAATATTTGATCCAGGATGGATTATTGATCAAAGGGGGCCAACTATGCATACCAAGATGCTCAATGAGAGATAACCTGTTGAAAGAGAAACATAGTGGAGGTTTAGCTGGAAATTTTGGTCATGATAGGACATTTGCACAGCTGAGAAATTCATACTATTGGTCGATCATGAGGGTAAAGGTGAAAAAGTTTGTGAACAAATGCATAATTTTCCAGTATGCAAAAGGAATACAGTAGAACACTGGTTTGTATCATCCATTACCAATTCTAGAAAGGCCATGGGATGAAATAAGTATGGATTTTGTATTGGGATTGCCTAAGACCCAGAAAGGGAGTGATTCCATATTTTTTGTGGTGGACAAATTTTCAAAAATGGCACATTTCATACCATGCCAAAAAACAAATGATGTTACATACATAGCTAACTTGTTTTTCAGAGAATTGGTGAGACTACATGGATTTCCTAGGAGCATAGTCTCGAATAGAGACACAAAATTTGTAGGACACTTTTGGAGAATTATATGGAAGAGGCTGGGGACAAACTTGTCTTTTAGTTCAACATATCACCCTCAGATAGATGGACATAATGAAGTAGTAAACAAGAGTCTGGGAAACTTGTTAAGAATTTTAGTCATTGATCAAGATTGTCAATGGGATCACATTTTGGCGCAAGCAAAATTTGCATTTAACAATTCAGTGAACAAGAGCACTGGAAAAATTTCATTTGAAATCGTGTATGGTATACAACCAAGAGGGATTACAGAGTTGAAATATATGAATCAAGATGAGTTCAAAAGTGTTGGCGCAGAAGATTTTGCAACAAAAATGCAAAAACTCCATGACAGAGTCAGAGAACAGCTACATGACAACAACCTAAAATATAAGAACAAAGTTGATCAGAAGAGGAGAGAAGTTCAATTCGAAGTAGGAGATTAAGTTTTAGTTCATTTGAGAAAATAAATATTTCCAAGGGGAACATATAACAAGTTGAAGATGAAGAAAATAGGACCATGCAATATTATTAGGAAATTTGCGGCCAATGCTTATGGAATTGTATTTCTAGACAATGTTGGGATATCACCGATATTCAATGTTGCAGACTTGTATCCTTACAGGAGAAATGATGCAAGAGAATCATATGATCAGAAAGAAGTTTAGTGGGAAGAACAAATGCCCACAGTAGAAAAACATCAGATGGATAGAATCATAGAACAAAGAGTTGGAAACAAGACCAGGAGGAAGACATATCTTGAATACTTAGTGAAGTGGAAAGATCATCTAGTGGAAGATTCAAGTTGGGTCACTGAACCTAATATTTTGAAGCATGGAAAAACAGTGCAGGAGCTCATGGATAGGAGTTCATGAATATTTTAGCCAAAGGAGTATGATGCAAGAGCATCGCTTTCAAATTCAAAGAAGCAAGCATGGAGGTAGGGATATGACATATCAGGATGAAAAAAATTCAAATCAACATTTAACTCAGAAACAAAACAAGGTGTTGAGATATTTTGGAAACAACGTTTTTAAATATATATTGTTTGTAAAAGTCTTGTACGGCTGTAAGGAGTTGCAGATAGAGAATGTTAACTCTTATATGGTTATAAATGATAGTTATTGTAATAGGACAAGGTAGGTAATTGCTAGAACCTGATAGGATAGGTTGCAAACAGGATGGAGAAGAGCTCGAGGAGCCACTTCTTAGAAATTTTTTTGTTGTATTGAAAAAGAGAAGAGAGAAGAGTAGAATAGAGTAGCATATAGGAAGAACGATGAAGTGAAGAAATGTAATACTATGTAATTTATTTCATGGATGAATAGAACAGACATAATTGTTCCAATTCCTTGGACAATGTTCATTTTGAAGTGTGATTTTGAAGGAATGATGTATTTTGTGTGTGTTTTGGTTTATTTTGTTTATGTATGATTGTTCATGGTTGATCATATGAATTTGTGATGAACTGGATAAGTTTCAATCGTTTCTCTTCTGAACAATCGTATGCAAGGAGTGCATATCGTACACAAGGAGTGTGTCAACAGATTCTTGAATTGACTCAGAAGAGTTCAGAAGGAACGATGGGAACTTATACCAAGTGCAAGGAGTGCATAGATTCAAGGAGTGACTAAGTGTCGAAGAACTAAAACAAAGAAGCATAAGGAGTGTGAGAAGATTTTCTTTCGAAGAAATCCATTGATCTAAGTTTTTAGAGATCCCGGGAACGCAAGGAGTGCATGGGATATCAAAATACTCAAGGGGATCAAGATCAGAAGGGATAGAGAGGAGAAATCTTCAAAAGGAGTGAAGCTCCAAATATTTCATGAATTATCAGTCAAGATCTATCAGGAGGGAGCGGGATCATTCCAGATCATTGGATCTGGGAAAGGTGCGCGATATTTAAGTCTCTTAGTGCGTACAGGAGAGTGGACTACCGAATTTCTGAATTCCTGAAGTTCTTAGGGACCGTTCATCGTCAAGAGGGACAGGTGGCGCAAGATATAAAACTATGGAGAGGAAGCACTTCAGAGATTTCCTAGACAAGGAGGAGGTGAAATCGTCGAAGTAGATCCTGACCGTTGGTCACCAGAAGGAAATGTGGCAGAAATCCATTTTCTTCGGGTGAAATCACTCTAGGAGGAACGAGTGTGCAAGAGTTGAAACTCCCAAAGCCCGAAGAGCTGAAGTATATAGTGGTTGTCAGATCTAGAAGGACACGTGTTCACAAATCGTGTACTTCGGGTGGAAGTGTTTCGGGAGAAAGAGAAGGTGGAGAATTGAAACTCTTGAAGCTTGAATAGCCGAAGTGAACCCGATTCGTTGATCTGGGGAGGGCGCATGGCAGAATATCTACCATTTAGGAGAAAGTCACTCTAGGAGAAAGCAAGTGTGCAGGAGTCGAGAACCCTGAAGCTCAAAGAGTCTAAGCTAATCGTAGTTGTCGATCTGTGGGAGACACACATCGATTGATTGCGAACTTCAGGTGAAAGTATTCTAGGAGAAAGTGAGGGAAGAGAGTTTGAAACTCTCGAAGCCCGAATTGCTGAAGAAAATCATGATCGTTGATTGAAAGGGACACACGTCGATAGATCGCGAAGATCTGGGAGAGCGTGCTCTATAGAGAAGGAAGGAAAGGAGGAAAATCTCAACCGTCGGTCAAGAGGCATCGCCTGAGATCAAAACATCAATGGTCACACTTAATTGCGGGGACAGAAAGTGCTCGAACTTTAAAAATCTGAGAGCGGTCTGCAATCGTAACCATAGTATTGCCAAAGGGATACATGGTGATTGGTGGCGAATTGTAGGGAGAAAAGCAGTGTGGTCTAAAACCACTTTTGGCCACTCCACAATCACATGCTTACGAGAGGTCATAGTCTGAGGTCACATCCAGGAAGGGGCTAATGGAAAAGAAGTTGGCGCCTAAAACTTGATAGTTTAACAGCGTGAAGGGAGAGGTTGTGGGTGTCAGAGAACCTGCACCAAAAAGCCAAAAGGGCATGTGTTTAATTACAAAGTGAGACCACCAAGGTTTCAGAGAGACGATTTGGCTTAGAGAATCGGAGATCCTTGACTAGGAGGTCGCGTATCCCGAAGGAGAGTAGGGGGGAAGCATCACCAGACACATAAATATGTGTGTCTATTGGCACAATAGGTCCAACCTCAGTAACTCAGTAATATAATTAATTATTACAATAAACATTAATTATCTTTCACATATGGTGGGGTTGACTTGTACCCTTTACATCATAATTAGGGTTACAAGTAAATCTTACACTTATACAATATAGCAAGGGATCCACACGTCCACTAGTGTTCAACCACTAGGGATATATCCACTTGTGCTCAGGCACAGGGACGTCATACTCAAAAAATCAATATATCAACTGAGTCCATAGGAGAATCATTTGGAGTACCATCTCAAGCCTGACTCAACTAAGTCCACAGGAGTACACAGGCAAGAGACCGCATTGATTCAACTCGTGCAAAGGATAATGATACACACATCACATGGGAACACCCAACACTGGACCACACATCGAATCAACTCAGTCCAGAGGAAAATGATACACCCATCACATGCGATCTCTCACAGGTCGACTCAACTCAATATAGAGGAGAACGTATCCTGGAGAATGTCACATGATGCTGCAATCATCAACAACATCAACAAGAGGAGTGTCACAAACAACAATTAATTTTACTCCAGATTGAAATAATGTTGGTGAAGGCTTACAATCACTCATACGATATTGAGCTCACAAATCCAAATCATACTTAGGCTGAGAAAGGAAGATCCCATCAACCATGTATCGAACTTGAAGATCGAGAGATTAATACAATAGGCCTAAGTCTATCATTTCAAAGCAATTCTTAAAATCATTCTTCGATTCCTAGATTAAGAAAAGTTGGCTCCCCGTAAGGATTATATCATCCACATAAATAACAACAATGAGAACATCACCTCCAAAGAATATAACATACATATTTGGATCAGATCGACACCTCCTAAAACCACTTTGTAAGAAATGAGTATCAATTTTCTCATACCAAGCCCTAGGCACCTCTTTAAGACCATACAAAGACTTGTTCAATTTTCATACCAAACTTGAATTTTCAGAGGAGATGAAACCAAGTGGTTGTTGTATATAAGTTTATTCATGAAGATCATAATTTAAAAAGGAACTCTTTACATCCATTTAGTGAATTTCCCATTGAAAAACTGCAGCAAGAGAAATGATGGTTTGACGGTGTTCATTTTAGCCAAGAGAAAGATTTTTAGTGTAGTTGATACCTTCTTTTTGAAAAAATCCTTTAGCAACTAACCGTTCCTTATGCTTTTCAATATGTCCTTTTGCACTAAAATTTGTTTTATAAATCCATTTGCATCCAACAAGATTCTTACCAGGAGGAAGTGGAACAAGGTTTCGAGTATTGTTCTTCATCAAAGAGTCATATTCAATAGCCATCACTTTCTCCCATTCTAGTTTTCCTTTATCTTCTACATATGTGGAGGGATCATCCGTGGATAACACTTTTTCCATGAGAGAAAAAAAAATCTAGTCTTTCGAGTGTCAGATGGAATAACAATCTCAGAACCTACATATTTAAGTGTCTTCTGAGCCCAAACTGGAAGAGGAAGAGTAGTTGTGGGAACTACTCTAGTATCTTCAGGAAATTTAGGTGGATCACTCAAACCGGTAGGTAATATATGATCTAGGTCTTTCACAACACTTGAGGAAGGAGTAGCAGACATGGGCTCAATTGAATATGGATGCAATTGTAAGGAAAAATGAGGTTTGAAAAACTTAGGTGGGGGAGAGCCTTCATTGAACGATACATATTGTTGAATGATGACATATTGTTTGGATGGATCAAACGACCTATAAGCTTTATAATCCTCACTATAACCAATAAATATGAATTTATGAGATTTGGGCTCCAACTTCTTTTGTTTGTCATCAAGGATATGTGCGCAACATTCACAACTAAATACCTTGAAATTGCTAATGTCTAGTCGCCTTCCACTCCACTTTTCTTTAGGATTAACCTGCAAAAATTTATTTAATAGGCACCCTATTCAAAATATGGTTAGCAAACCAAATAACTTCAGCCCAAAATATTTTCTACAATCCTTATAAATGTAGTATACATCTAGCCATTTCAACCAAGATTTTATTTTTCCTTTCTACAAACCCATTATGTTGGGGTGTGTAAGGATCTTTCCTCTAATGTTGGATGCCTTGCTTGGATGAATATTCTATAAATTCATTCTTAGTGTACTCCCCCACATTTTCAGTTATAAGAGTCTTGATACATTTACCATGTTGATGCAGGAGCATCGTTTAAAGCCAAAGCACGTGCCTAGCCAAAGAGACAGTTGGATGTGCAGATGTAATTTGAACACGTTTTTGTGAAAACGTTTTGAATATTAAAAATTTGAAGCATTAATGTAATGGACAGGAGGAAAGTGCAGTTGCATTTATATCTAAAGATCCAAACTGATTTTGGATCGTATGTTCCTATCCATGGATGTAATAGGAATTTAAGTCTATTTAATGCAAGTAGGTAGGTTTAATTTAATAGATTAGATAGTTTAGGAGCATATGAGGGGAAAACGGATGATAGACATCCTTGCCTTGTATCTTAAGAAGAACTCATTATTATTCAGAATTCGGTAAGCTGTAGAGCTGCAGAGGAGAACAGAGAATTTTATGCATTCTAGTTGTTGTTATTTACCATGTATAGGAGCACTAGAATTAATAGAAGAAAGATTTTATTCCAATCTATGTGTTTGTTATGGTTGTTGGAACCACCTATTGAATGGTATGTTGCAGGCTAGTTTATATTCTCTATGTGCATTTTATTTCCATGAAATCTGTGTGTGTATTCTCTAGAATTCTATGTTGAATGTTTGAATTCTGGATAAGGGGAGAATGAGTTTCAGTTGTTTCTCTTTCTAAGAATTTCTGCAAAGAGTGGAGTGGAGGGTCTGGAAGGAGTGCTTCGACCATGCTATGAGTTTCATCTTAGAACTCTCAGAGGAGATTCAAATCGTGTTTTTACAGGCCGAAGTGTAAGGTTAGCTCAGAGCCGTGCAAGGTGTGCGCAAGTTGGGCAGGGCCTGGGATTTTTAACAACTCAAGAGGGAGATTGAGAGACTTTTGTTGCAAGAGGTGCACAGATTTGAAGACCCAAATAACCAGAGGTTATTTGAAAATTTACGCAAGGAGTGCGTGCAGGGACCGTTTTGGAAGCCTTGAGTTCGCAAGTGAGAGCTCGGAAGGGATAGAATATATGAAGTGTTCAAAGGGAGGTGGAGGTTGAAATCATGTCACAGAAGTTAAGTTCATGAGGGAGGATGCCAAGTCATTTGGCCAGAAGTCCTTGAGAAGTTGAATCAGACGATGGAATCGCTTCAAGAGTTAGTGCCAAAGTTCTGTGAGCTGTGGGATCTTGTGGAATAGCGGAAGGATTAAGACCGAGTGTATTTCAACACTCTTAAGCTCAGGAAGGATAGTGACCGTCATATCCAGATACAACAAGGGGCGTCGGATGGAGGGAGGTACACAACCATTGATCTCGTCGAAGGCACAATTTTGGAATCGGGGATTTGTAGAGGGAGAGGAACAACTGTTCGTTGTTCTCTCAAGTTGCGAAAGCCGAAAACTCATGCAAATAGGTGGAAAGGACCCACTTTGTAAGCGGAGTAAACAGAGGTGATAGGTGGCATGCGCCTGTCACTTTGGGTGGAGTCAACCTTCATTGACATATCACGTTTTGGGGATTCGCAAGGGAAGATCACAAGAGTTTGGTGCTTCAACTCTCGAAGTCACGAGTTGCGAAAGGTGCTTGCGTTAAGGCTTGGCTGTGGCCATATTGGAAAAGGGGATGAAGAGGGGGATTACACCTTAAGCCCATTCGCAATTTCATGTTTTGGCTATTACCAAGGGTTGTGGCATTATATTCGAACTGCCCAACTAGCGAGACCTGAAATCCTTTGCGGACTTAAACAAGGAGTTCATTTAACCCTTATCGTGGTTTAGAGAAGATCTTGCATGAATCTCAGCCTGAGGGTAGGAGGTCTGCACCAGTTGTGGTATCAGAGCCCAGAACAAATTATTTTCTTCCTACAACAGAGAGAAAAGAGGAATTTTACAACCATGTCGCCGAGAAGAAGAGAAAGTCCCATACCTGATCCAGCAGTGGAAAGAGAAATGTGTGAATTACGTGCCAGACTTGATGCTATGGAGACAACACATAGGAAAACAATTGACATTGGGGATATCAACGAAGCGGAAAGTGAAAATGAAGCTGAAAACAAAGGAGAAGAAGTTGTAGTTGAAGATGTTGCAGAAGAACGCATATTCAAGGCTGTTGCAAGGATAGGTGCTAGGGAAAAAATGGATGTTCCAATGTACGAAGGCAACCTAGACGTTGAAGAGATTCTAGACTGGATTAGAGCTCTAGAAAAACACTTCGACTATGAGGATGTCGAGGAAGACAAGAAAGTCAAACATGTCGTTACTAGACTTAAAGGGCATGCAACACTGTGGTGGGATGAACTGCAGGCTGAAAAACGTTGCAAGGGAAAGCAGAAAATCAAGAGCTGGGATAGAATGATTGCAAAAATGAAAGCCAAGTTTATACCCAAGGATTATCAAATAAATCTGTTTCGGAGGATGCATAATTTGAGACAGAAGCTGATGTTAGTGAAAGAATACACTGAAGAGTTCTATAGGATAAACATCAGAGCAGGTCATCGGGAAATCGATGATGAGAAAGTTTCCAGGTATATGAATGGTCTACGATATGACATTCAGGACAAGATGAACATGATGACCATCCAAACCGTAGAATATGCTTATCAGATGGCTCTAAAAGCTTAAGAGAAGTTGAGCCGAAAGCAAGGTCAAAGAGGTCGAGGTAGAAGTCAAAGCAGAGGCAAGAAAATTGCCCAGGACAAAACTCAGAAGCCTAAAGAAGACGGGAAGAAACCTCAAACTCAATCTGAGAGAGGAGGAAGCTCATAGGGGAGGCAGTATGCTAATAGAAATACTTTTCCTCGAGCTAGAGGAAGAGGAAGAGGCAGAGGAGGTGAAGTGAAATTCTTTGTCTGTGGAAAAATTGGACATAAATACTATGAGTGTCTAGATAGGAAGCAATATGGTGGTGAAACTCACATTTCCGAAGCTCAAGGATGGAATGTTGAGGTAGAGGACATTGAGGGAGGAAGATCTTTGATGATGCAGAAATTTCTCTTGAAACCGGAGGAGCCAGAGAACCCAGCCCAAAGAAACAGTTTGTTTCAGACTACTTGCAAAACCAAAGACAGGGTATGCAAGGTCATAGTGGACAGCGGTAGCACATATAATCTTGTATCCACGGAAATGGTAGAAACGCTGGAGCTGGAGACTGTTGCACATCCAAGCCCATACAAAGTTTTGTGGCTACAAAAATGACATCAGGAAAATGTCACTAAACAGTGTTTAGTTGAATTTAAAATAGGAGGATATGAAGATGAGATATTATGTGATGTCATTCCCATGGATGTTTGTCATCTATTGTTTGGTAGACCATGCCAATATGACAGAAATGTGGTGCATGATAGGAGAAAGAACACGTACACTCTGGAGAAAAATGGTAGGACGCACATGTTGTTGCCAATTAAGGATAAAGAGGTGAAAACAAAGATGAGCAACATTGTACTTCTTATGAGAGGGAAGGAACTTCTTAAGGAATTCAAGAAGAAGGAAAACATGCAATTCATTTTGGCTAGGAAGCCCATAATGTTTTTGAACAACACTAAGATAGATGATTTACCGGAAGAAATCCAGGAGTTGCTAGAAGAATTTGTTGATATAGTAGTGGACGAACTATCGTGTTCGTTGCCACCTATCAGGAGTATAAGCCATCATATCGATCTTATACCTGGAGCCATTTTTCCAAACAAAGCAACTTATAGGTTGACGCCGCAGAAGAATGAAAAAGTTAAGAGACAGGTCCAGGACTTAATGGACAAAGGATTGATTCGGGAGAGCTTGAGTCCATGCGTTGTTCCAACAGTTCTCATCCCAAGGAAGGACGGTGGCTGGAGAATGTGTACAGACTCAAGGGAAATCAACAAAATTACCATCAGGTACAGATTCCCATTGCCAAGGATGGATGACTTAATGGATTGCTTGAGTGGAGCAAAGTTTTTTTCAAAGATTGATTTGAAAAGCGGATATCATTAGATTAGAATGAGAGAAGGTGATGAATGGAAGACATCATTCAAGACAAATGAAGGGCTATATGAATGGCTTGTCATGCCATTTGGCTTGATGAATGTGCCCAGTACTTTCATGAGGTTGATGAACGAAGTCCTGAAGGATTTCATTGGGAAATTCGTCATTGTATATCTTGATGATATATTAATTTTCAGCAAAACTGAAGCAGAGCATTTGAAGCATTTAGCTGCAGTGATGAGAAGGTTACAGCAAGAGAAATTGCTGATCAACATGAAGAAATTGTCATTTATGAGGACAAAACTCATTTATTTGGGTTTTGTTATCTCTGCAAATGAATTGAAAATGGATCTAGAAAAGATAAAGGTGATTAAGGATTGGCCATCGCCGAAGAGCGTGTTTGAAGTTCGAAGCTTCCATGGTTTGGCTAGATTCTATAGGAAATTCATCTGAAACTTCAGTGGAATTAGCGCATCGATGATGGATACGATGAAGAAAAGACATAAATCTTTTCACTGGATGGAGGAAGCAGAGAAGAGCTTCATCCTGCTGAAGAAGAAGATCATTGAGCAACCAATTCTGGGTTTTTCAGATTTTCGCAAGACATTCCAGATCAGGTGTGATGTGAGTGGATTCGTCATTGGAGCAGTATTAAGCCAAGACAACAGGTCGGTCATGTATTTCAGTGAAAAAATGAATGAAGAAAAGATTAAGTACTACACGTATGACAAAGAATTCTACGCAGTCATACAAGCGTTGAAGAAATGGAGGCACTATTTGGTTCCAAAAGAGTTCGTTTTGTACATCAATAATCACGCTTTGCAATTTTTGACTCGACAGGAGAAGTTGAACCAAAAACATGCTAAATGGGTTGAATACATGCAGAATTTTACTTTTTTGATGAAGCATATTTCTAGAACTGCTAACAAAGTTGTTGACGCTTTGAGCAGGAAATGTTTGCTTATGCAGGAATTTAGAGTTAAGACTTTGGGTTTTGATAACCTCAAAGAAATGTACGAGGATGATCCAGATTTCAAAGAGGCATATGAGGCATCTGAGAATCCAATTCTCAGGGACAAAAGCCAATGGACTGAGTACATAATCCAGGATGGACTATTGTTTAGGGGAAATCAGCTATGTATTCTGAAATTCTCCATGAGGGAGAATTTGTTGAAGGAAAAACACAGCGGAGGATTGGTTGGACACTTCGGCCATGAAAAAACGTTCTCAAAGTTGAATGGATCATATTACTGGCCAAGGATGAGGACAGATGTGAAGAAATTTGTGGAAAGGTACAGAATTTTTCAGCACACGAAGGGAAAAAGGCAGAACGCAGGGTTATATCAGCCATTACCCATACCCGAAAGGTTGTGGGACAACATGGATTTCATATTAGGACTGCCAAGGACACAGAGGGGATATGATTCAATCTTTGTAGTGGTAGACAGATTTTCAAAGATGGCACATTTCAGACCATGCCAGAAAACCAGTGACATAACTCATATTGCGAACTTGTTTTTCAAGGAAGTCGCCAGACTTCATGGCTTGCCAAGGAGTATTGTTTCTGATCGAGATACCAAGTTCGTAGGACATTTTTGGAGGACCTTATGGAAGAAGCTAGGAACAAAGTTGTCTTTTATCTAAGCTTATCATCCTCAAATGGATGGACAGACAGAGGTCGTGAACATGAGCTTGGGAGATTTGTTAAGGAGCTTAGTGACTAAACACCACAGTCAATGGGATTACATTCTGGCGCAGGCGGAATTCGCTTACAATGATTCACTCAATAGAAGCATAGGGCAGAGTCCATTCCAAATTGTATATGGAATGTATCCAAGTGGAGTCTCTGAATTGAAAGATTCAGAACAAGTTGAATTCAGAAGTGCTAGTGCAGAAGACTTTGCAGAAGGAATGAAGGAGCTTCATAGAAGAATCAAGGAGTGATTGCAGAGTTCAAGTCAAGAGTACAAGAATAGAGCAGATCAACACAGACAAGAACTTCAATTTGAATTTGGTGATTTGATTCTTGCGCATTTGAGGAAGGAAAGGTTCCCAAGGGGAACATACAACAAGATGAAAATGACGAAAATTGGACCGTGCAAGGTCATAAGAAAATTTGGGGCAAACGCATATGAGATTGAATTACCCGATGGGATCGGAATCTCACTGATATTCAATGTCGTGGATTTATACCCTTACAGAGATAAAGAAGCAGGAGTGGAGAGTGAACAGGAAGAAATTCCATGGACGAAACAAATGCATGTAGCTAAAAAGCAACAAATGGAATGCATAATTGACAAGAGGATTAGCAGAAAGACCAGGAGAAAGAGTATTTTGAATACTTGGTCAAGTGGAAAGGACATCCATTTGAAGATGCCAGTTGGGAGGATGAAGTAGCAATTCAAAAGCATGGACAAACAGTGAAGGAACTCATGAACAGGAGTTCATGAAAATTTTCAAGCGAGGGAGTATGATGTAGGAGCATCATTGAAAGTCAAAGCACACGCCTAGCCAAAGAGACAGCTGGACACGCAGATGTAATTTGAACACATTTTTGTGAAAACGTTTTGAAATTTAAAAATCTGAAGCATTAATGTAATGGATAGGAGGAAAGTGCAGTTGCATTTATATCTGAAGATCCAAACTGATTTTGGAGCGTATGTTCTTATCCGCATATGTAATAGGAATTTAAGTCTATTTAATGCAAGTAGGTAGGTTTAATTTAACATATTAGACAATTTAGGAGCATAGGAGGAAAAAACGGATGATAGACACCCTCGCCTTGCATCTTAAGAAGAACTCATTATTATTCAGAATTTGGTAAGTTGTAGCGCTGCAGAGGAGAACAGAGAATTTTATGCATTCTAGCTGTTGTTATTTACTATGTATAGGAGCACTGGAATTAATAGAAGAAAGATTTGATTCCAATCTATGTGTTTGTTATGGTTGTTGGAACCACTTGTTGAATGGTATGTTGCAGGCTAGTTTATATTCTCTGTGTGCATTTTATTTCCATGAAATCTGTGTGTGTATGCTCTAGAATTCTATGTTGAATGTTTGAATTTTAGATAAGGGGAGAATGAGTTTCAGTTGTTTCCCTTTCTGAGAACTCCTGCAAAGACTGCAGTGGAGGGTCTGCAAGTAGTGCATTGACCAGGCTATGAGTTTCATCTCGGAACTCTTAGAGGAGATTCAAATCGTGTTTTTACAGGCCGAAGTGCAAGGTTAGCTCAGAGCCGTGAAAGGTGTGCGCAGGCTAGGTGAGGTCTGGGATTTTTACCAACTCAAGAGGGAGATTGAGAGACTGTTGTTGCAAGAGGTGCACAGAGTCGAAGACCCAAATAACCAGAGGTTATTTAAAAATTGTTGCAAGGAGTGCGTGCAGGGACCCTTTTGGAAGCCTTGAGTTCGCAAGCGAGAGCTCAGAAGGGATAGAATATCTGAAGTGTTCAAAGGGAGGGGGAGGTCGAAGTCTCACAGAAGTTAAGTTCAGGAGGGAGGATGCCAAGTCATTTGGCCAGAATTCCTTGAGAAGTTGAATTGGATGGTGGAATCGCTTCAAGAGGAAGTGCCAAATTTATGTGAGCCGTGGGATATTTTGGAACAACAAAAGGATTAATACTGAGTGTCTTTCAACACTTTTAAGCTCGGGAAGGATAGTGACCATCATATCTGAGTACAACAAGGGTCATTGGATCGAGGGAGGCACACAACCGTCCATATCGTCAAAGGCACGATTTCAGAATCGGGGATTTTTAGAGGGACAGGAATGATTGTTCGTTGTTCTCTCAAGTTGCGAAAGCCAAAAACTCGTGCGAACAGGTGGCAAGGACCCACTCTGTAAGCGGAGTAAACAAAGGTGGCAGGTGGCATGCATCCGTCGCTTTGGGTGGAGTCAACCTTCGTTGACATATCGCATTTTGGGGATTCACAAGGGAAGATCACAAGAGTTTGGCGCTCCAACTCGCAAAGTCACGAGTTGCGAAAGGTGATTGCGTTAAGGTTTGGCTATGGTCATATTGGAAAAGGGGATGAAGAGGGGGCTTACACCATAAGCCCATTCACAATTTCATGTTTCGGCTATTGTCAAGGGCTATGGCATTGTATTCAAAGTGCCCAACTCGCGAGACTCGAAATCCATTGTGGTCTTAAACAAGGAGTTCAGTTAACCCTTGTTGTGGTTTAGAGAAGATCCTGCGCGGATCTCGGCCTGAGGGCAGGAGGTCTGCACCACATGTTTTTTTTCAACGTGGGCTTTAAATTCTTGAAATACAACATAAGTTGCACTTTTATGCTTCAAGAAATAAACCCATGTCTTCTTATTGTCAAGAATAAAGTAATGAAATAGACAACACCTGACAATGTGAACCAGCCGCATATGTCATTGTGAACCAGCTGCAAATTCTCTTGGGCACACTGAGATTTATCCTTATCAAACGTTTCCCTGTGTTGTTTACCGAGGACACAACCTTCACAAACACCTTTAGTGGAAGAAATTATAGGCAATCCAAGTACCATTTTAGACAAAATTTTCATTTAACCATAGTTCAAATGACCCAATCTTTCATGCCACGAGTTACTTTGTTCATCATCATGTGCAACATAGGAATAGAATGGTTGTTTGTTGGGTGAAGTAAAACCAATGAACTTAAACAAAGTTGCTTCATGATCAACCAAACCCAATGAACCAATTTGGAAGTTGTTTTTGATATCTTTTAAAAATATCTATTAGGTCATGTTTCAAACTTATAAAATGTTTGACAAGCACGATAAACAAAAAGGAGATTGATAGGCATGCCCTCAACATCTTCTAGTATACCATTAAATATGTATTTATGAAATTGATCTAGTGCATTGATTTCAACTCAAAGATAGTACAAATTACCAAGTGAAATAACTTTAACATTAACACAATGCAAACCAATTTCAAAATATATTATGATGTTGCAAAAGAGATTCTCTATTAGTATTTGCAGATTAAAAATATTATAATATTAAAATATATAAAATGAATTGATATATATGATGCATTAAAACCCAAAGCATACAATAAAATATAATCAGAATGATGTAATCATAAAATGTTAAAGACATTTGTTGAATTAGTAAATAACGTGACAAATTTTAGTAAATAACGCCGAGTTTTACACTACATGAAACATTTGTTGAATTAGTAAATAACGTGAAAACAAATTTTAGTTCACTGTCAAAAGTGGGATTTGAACCCACGCCCTCTTTCGAAGACCAGAACTTGAGTCTGGCGCCTTAGACCACTCGGCCATCCTGACAACCACTTGATTTATATGGTGGAAAGATTTATTTTATCCATATCAGAGTTTTTTTGTTGTGAAAAACTCTATTAGAAATGCAAAAATTTCAACCCATTTTAGTATCACCTGTGGATGACGGGATGGAATTTTAAAAAGCATATTATAGGTAATAAAATCAGCCGGAACTTTATAAAACATATCAGCTTCTAACCTTTTAAATTATCAACTGGTGCTGTGGTGTAGTCGGTTATCACGTCAGTTTTACACACTCAAGGTCCCCAGTTCGAACCTGGGCAGTACCATAAAGTTGCAAGTTTGTCATGCAAATAGTGTTTAACTGTTTTATTTTCGACAAAAACTGAACTTATCTTTTGGCCATTAAGTATACTAATTTATGATTTGAATTTGTTTATATTCAAATTAAAATGTTTTTTTTTTTAAATGGTGGGCATTTCATTTTTTTAAAGTTCGATTCTGGGTGGTCAAGTAGATTTATATCAATATATCAGTTTTTAATTTAAAATCGTTTTTTTTTTACAAAGTAAAATGTTTGTTTTTTTTATTGAGTTATGATAAGTTTTATTACCTTAAGAAAAACAAAGAAAAAAAGTTTCCAATTTAAATAGTACCATAACATTTTATTTTCAACAAAAATTGAAATTTTTTTAGGGCATAAAATTGATTTATAATAATTAGTAATTTTTTTTTTATATTTAAAGTTTTGTTGAAATTGTAATTGTGCATTATTTAAATTAGATTTTTGAATTTATAATGAAATCAACACCCTAAAATCCGTTTATACAATCTCAACAAGTAATATCATTTTAAACAAAACTAATAAAAAAATTATAACATTTTGGACATAAATAATTAAAAAAAATTAAGTTTAATTTTTTTTTTTAATTTTAATGAAAATGTACCATATCCAATGCACCAAACACTTCCCTTTGGTTTATCGCTTTTTATTTTTTAAATGGTAGGTGATGAACATGTTAAGTTTGTTTGCATTTAACTATTTTTAAAACTAGTTTTTTAATGAAATAAATTTGTTGGAATACCTAAATTTTCCTATAATGATAAACCTTTTAGCATACACTTTATTACATATTTCAATATTGAAATAGGTTGTGGTTAACCTGATCCCTCTTTAGAGGATGATCATTCTTCTTCATCATCATTGTCTACTACCAATATCTTGAACTTCACTCGTTGCATGTGAAAAAATGTCATATGCCTCTCACTCCCCATTGCTACCAATATCTTGAACTTCACTCGTTGCATGTGAAAAAATGTCTTATGCCTCTCACTCCCCATTGGGATGACATGAATGGCCTCAGAATATTTGTTCTTTTTCTTATGGATTTGTTTAGAGGTTTATGAAGCCTTTCACATTTTCCCCATATTTTTTAATATTTTTGGCTTGGTTTACATCCCCTCACCTTTTATAAACGCTTAATTGGCAACCATTTGGAAGGTTCGTTATAGTTATACTCTTCACCCAATTGGAGGTTTCATTACAGTGAAACTCTTTACCCAAAGACCTCGATGTCAATTAAGACTATTTTACATGTGAGTTCAATGGGAACAATTTGAAGTAGCCCTTGGGGTTGTGAGGGATGACCATCGTAAGCTCGAAGAGTGTTGGTAGAAGGGGTGAGCTCGTGGGAGCCTAGATTTTTCCAGACCTTTTTTAACATGATGCACGTGGATGCACCTCCATCTACAATACACCGATGAACAATGATATTTCAAATTGTGACAAGTATTTGGAAGGCCACCAATGAAGGGATTCGGTGCTCTGAGTTGTCCATGTCAAAAGTGATGAGACAAAAGTCATAGGGGTCGACTTCCCCCAATGTAGATAGCAAGGATTTTTTTGTGAAGGACGGGTTTGTAAAACCTCCAGGACGGACATGGTCGTAGGAGATTGGGCCAAGTCATCGATGAGGCTATAACTATGTGTTGTTCTTGCATATGGGGTATGAGCAGTGGATTGAAGATGTGCTCATGGTACCGTGGGGGTGGGGTTACTACTAGGGCATGGGATCATCAACAGGGGACTTGTTGGTAATGGAGGTGTATAAGATATGGTCCAGGGTAGAGGTGGAAGGAAGGTCGTACTGATGGATGTGGGTTTGGAGAAGGATATCCTCCTCTTGTGTGAGAAGAATATTGTGGGTTGCAATATTAATCATTTTTCCTTGTCTTGTCTTAGGGTACTGACCCAACGGTTGTGGGGAGGGAGCCAATATATTGTTGTGTTGTTACCATTCCTTGATGCGGGAATGGGTTTTGCAACATTGTCAGTTGTGGGGCCTGAGGGAAGTTTGGAGGAATCAACGGAACACCCTGTGGGATAGGGTTATGGGGGTTCGAGACTCCTTCATGAGTTTGTAATCGACAATCTAGGGTCAATGGTGAGTATAATGACCATACTCGCCACACAATGTGCAAGGGAAATTGGTGTCAAGGTTATTCTTCCTTCCTTGTTATGGCTGGGCACCGACAGTGCAAGGATTCAAGCTTTGATTACCAATGTTAGGATTTCCTCATGTTGGGGGACGTGGTTGCTAAGGGTTTGTTGGTTGTGGAGCTTGATTATGTTCCTGATTCAAAGTTCTTGTTTCAGCCGCATTTGACCCCATTAGATGACAATGGAGTGTGGGGGGGTTATTTCCCCCCCACATCTGTCTCCAGGGGGGT
>JASDQU010500422.1:34366-53991 GCA_032191745.1 Picea mariana
GGATCAATCATGCCTTCAAATATCATTAAGAAGCTCAATCTGGAAAAACCTTCATTTAGGCCCTCAAAATGGCCCCAGAAGTTAAAACCTGCTAAAAATAGTAAATTGCCAAAATTGCCAGAAAGTTGTTTTGAGATAGTTGGAAAAGATGGGTGGCCCCGATATCCACATGGATCAATCCTCCCTCCTTAGTAAGCAATGGTCTCCATTGCGTTGAGTTCCCGGGGGAGAAGGAAAAGCGTTTGTTGAATATGCATCTTGGTGAGTTGCTTGTCTTGCTGGAGACGTCGCACTGCTCAGTTTGTGGAAGTCTATCACGAACCTGTTGAGGTTGAGGCTTTTCAACAAGTCAAGATACATGAGAATATGGTGTGTAGAAGGAATCTTTGCACTTTGCTGCAACCTTGTCGACCTACTTCTATTGGATAGAAGGTGCTTGGGGCAAGGATGTAGTACTGGTTGCAGTGTCCTTTTGTTCTCCTTTTGAATAGATTGTGAAGAAGTTGAATTTTGTAGTATGAGATACTACCTTGCAACACTTTTTAGGTGGAATAGTAGTCGGAACTACCTCTAATATTCTGGAGAGATGAACCCCCAAAGGAACACTGACACTACGGGGTCGAGACTCATAAACAACATGGCATCTCCACATATATGGTTGGCCCAAGAGCACATCATAGACATCCAATGGGGAAACATCACATAATACCTCATCCTTGAAGGGTTGGATGTTGTATGATAATAGACACTATTGGGTGACACGGAGATCTCATCCTTGGCGAAGCCACCCAATGTTGTATGGTTGCAGGTGTGGTGTTGTTGACAATCCCAATTGTTTGATGACCTTTGCTGAGATGAGGTTCTTTTGGCTTCCTCTATCAACAATAAAATGCAGTGGGGTCCCCTTCACCCACATCCGTGAATGAAAAAGGCACTCCCCCTCTTCAAGATCTGTTGGTTCTTCTGGTTGAATTGATGCGGTAGCGACAATAGAAGTGGGGTCCACGTCAATGATCTGTCCTTTACCATTATTTTTAGAATCATATTCTGAATCAGGGTTCGACTCTTTGTCTTTGATCTCAACCACTAATGATTGTTTTGAGAAACATTCATCGGTGTTGTGCCAGGGGCTTTTGTGGAACTCGCACCATTTTTCGGTGTCCTTCTTTGTCTTCCCGTGACCCTTCTTTTCCTGTGTCTTGGACTGGTTTTCGAGAAACTGTTTGTTAGGGTTGTCTTTTTCATACTTTGGTTGTTTTGGATTTGCAAACCCGAACTCCCATTTGTTCTGGTGCTTAAATTTTTGCTCAATTTTAAAAGCATATCGATAAGCAACACCGAGTGATGACATGTCCAGAAAATCCATTTCAGTCTAGATATATCTGTGTAGAGCCTCACGGTATTTCAGAACCAAATGTCACTCGGAGTCTTTGATACCCAGCTTGGTGCACAAGGTATGGAAGGTATTGGTGAACTCCATAACTGTTTGGCCCCTCTCTTGCTGCAGTGTGGTCCATCTCATGTACTGGTCCTCATAGTTGCCAACAGGGTAATACTGTTCTTTTACCACATCCACAAAAAAATCCCAAGTGGGATCGGCCCCATATATTCCAGACTCCTCTATGAAAATTTTGTCCCATTAATTTTCCCACCAATGTTTGAAATGAGGGAGAGCTTTAAGGAGTGCGAAGGTGATCTTTTCTTTGTCAGAAAAATTGTGAACAAAGAAGTAACCATCTAGCAGAGTTAACCATTTTTCTAGGGCTTCTGCATCTATCTGTCCTTCAAATATAGGAATATAAAAATTAACTTGTACCTTGAAAGGCGATGTGCCTCCAAAGTGGCCACTTGATGAAGATGTGCTTGATGCTATCGGCAGGCGTTGAAGGATGTGGACAAAATTCTCCATCATTTTGTCCCTTTGTCGCATGAGAGATTGCTCAAGAAACAAATTGATAGGATTGTCTGCTCCATCATTTTTCTTTTCTTCTTCCATTGAGGGTTTCTTGGGTGTGCGAGAGCGATTTTCTTCAAGAGAGACAAGCTCGAGACCCAACTTTCTATAATCAGACCTCGTTGGGGACATGCACTGAAAAATGATCAAGAGAAGCCTGCTCTGATACCATTGATCTAGATTATTTTCGGCACGAAATGAGATCGGAGATATAATAAATAAATGCACAGAGATATCACATATATTCAATAATATAACATAAATGTATCAGAGATGCAACCATAAACACAGATATACTGTAATACACTGTTTCTATTAATGAAATCATGGTAGCAGCTTATCTCTGAGAAGAGATGTGACGGCTACTCACATTCGCAAGAAGATGATTACAATGAGGCTCTGAAGGCCTTTTTACAATAAACGGTAATGCCAAAAGTCCTAGACATCCAAAAAACTAACCCTAGGAGATGAAGCGCCAAAAGTCACGTGGGCCCCATTTGGGTAAGTTAGTACATCAACTTCTCGGGGTCGTAACTTTTGCATACGATCTCTGTTTTAGGTGTATGATAGCTCGTTGGAAAGGTATCGTCAAGGATATTAATTTTGGGGGCTCAATTACACTATTTGAGAACCTCAATCTCAAAAAACCTTCATTTAGGCCCTCAAAATGGCCCCGAAAGTTAAAACCTGCTAAAAATAGTAAATTGTCAAAATTGCCAGAAAGTTGTTTTGAGCCAGTTGGAAAAGGTGGGTGGCCACCAATATCCACGTGGAACACCTTTTTGTCCCAGCTTGGTGAGCCATCCCAAAAAATGAGATTCCCTATCAAAACTAGCAGAAACTGCTTTGGTGAACATGGTCCAAATTGGTTGTCCTAGATAGCATTTCTTATTCCATTGCCACCATTGCCATCGTACTTGATCCAATTAGTATAGAACCCCCACATGGATTTTGGCCTCATTATCTCGAATATCATGGAGGGAGAAGTAGTGTTCCATTTGGGATACCCACCCGACCGGGTCTGATCCATCAAATTTATGCATCTCAACTTTGGGCACCTTATTCCAGAAATTTGGAGAACCCCAAGGGGAGTGGGAAAGATGATTATTCTCATAATGGGAAGAATGAGTATCCTTAGAGTGGTACTCAAGGTGCTTACCCTTGTTGTGCATCACAAAGTCTTACAACTGTTGGGTGAGAGAGATCATGCTCTTATTTATATGGTCTATGTCCTCATGAATTTTTGTTATCTTAGTGTCCAAATCTTGCAGGTTCTGAGTGCAAGTGGTAGGGGCCATTGTGGAGGCTTAGGTAGAATGATACCTTAGTGATCAACACAAGATAAGGAGTTTGTTGGGATAGGTGGAAAATAAGGGTGTTGGGTCCATGGAAAAAATAGGCTTAAAATGATAGGTACCACGACAATTAGGAAAAGAGAGGAATCCAATGCGAGAGGTCCCAAATGAGGGTGTCCGGAAGGGGGGCCAGGTCCATAGAAAAAATAAGCTTAACAATGATAGGTACCACTACAATCATGACAAAGAGTGGAATCCAATGGTATAGGTCGAAAATAAGGGTGTCGATGGGACCACTTTACTCTTTGTTTTATTACTTTTGTGAAGTTATACTGCGATCTAAATAATACTGCAGTTTCAAAATGCCCAAATTCTTAACAAAACAAATGTGTAGTAATTTCACATCTCGAAAACTGGAAGAAAGGTTACACGACAATAGAGCTCGATTGTTTTTATTTTGTTTCTTTCCCAAGGGGGAGGGTTTTTAGGGTTCTTACAGGAAAGGGTTTTCCTTGTGCTATATCTCTCTGATATACATGTGGGGTTATACATTAGTACTTGGCCCAATATCTCAGGGCACCAACTAAGAAGGCTCGACTGTACCCTTAGTTGTACTACCCGATTACCCAAGTACTCGAGAGTATTTTCTGGAGTGTTGTTCTCGGTGGCACTATAGCAGTCAGGGGGGCGATTGTTTCATCTAGGGATGGTTTCAGGATATCCGCGAGGTATTCCAATATACCAGAGGTATGAGGAAGAGAAAATTAGTGTACAAGTGTTTTCTGATGTTGATCCACATTTTATGAGCAGAACGAAATGAATATAGATTATTATTAAAATATGAAAACATAGAATAACAAAGATACAATAAAAATGGTTTCTATTCAATAAGGAAATAAGTTGAAATTGTAAAATGCAGTGGAAACAAGCTTGTTGGAATAGTGGCAGCTTATCTCTGAGAAGAGATGTGACATTTGTGCTCATTCACAAGAAGATGATTACAACGAAGCTCTCAAGGCCTTTCTAAAATAAGCATGAATGCCAAAACCCTAGACATCCAAAGACCTAACCCTAGGAGATGAAGCGCCAAAATTCATGTGGGCCCCGTTGGGGTAAGCTAGTACATCAACTTCCCGGGGTCATAACTTTCGCATACGATCTTCATTTTAGGCGCAGGATAGCTCGTTGGAAAGTTATATCCAAGGAATAGACATTTTTCCATCAAACTCTAATTAATTCTACATCCTAACTGTGGTGAGCTCTGAAAACGTTGTTTAGGCCCTCAAAATGACCCCGAAAGTCGAGCACCCAAAAACTAGGAAAAAACTGTCAAACTGGAAAATTTCCAAAGATAAACCATTTGGAATAGTTGGGAGGCCACCAAAATCCATCTGGATCAGATGTTCTACCACTTGAAGGGGTACCAACAAGGGTTACAAGGGTGTCCAACAATGTGAGCTTAAAAACCTCTTGTATTTCCTGTGTGCATGCTTCCCCGACTGTGGATTTATACACTGAACAACAAATCTCAGTGGTTTAAAGACACAGGAACACGTCTCTAGCCTACACATTTCTAAAAATAATTGGGTTTGTGTTGGCCCGGGAAAGATCTATAATACCACTTGTAATATGATTAACCTAAAACAGATAACATAACAAGCAAATATACCCCAAGAATAAAAATAATATTCAATGGAGAACAAAAATATAATATTGATAGAACCAAGAAAGCTTTGTTCACTTGCCTCTTCGAGGGGGAAACCTTCAAAATGAGCAGAGCTCTCTTACAATAATACTCAAGACAAGCTTTCTCATACCTCCTACTCTTATTTATACTAATTCTATCTTCTAAAGAACATTCTAGAGGAAGATCTTTCTAGGAGCGGAAACTTCTATTAGGTCTTCTTACATTGACTTGTTCACATTTATTTAATAGGCCTTATTAACTAATGTCGATCATCTTTATTACATGGAAAATATATCATGCTAATTAATTACCAACTAAGAGGGGTTAGGGTCAGATCCTAACATCCTTCTTCACATGATGAGACCACTCGTCTAAAAGTACTTTTCCATATTCTACATCTGGAAGCCTTATCATATTGCCAAAGTTAAGAGATTTCCACCATATGGAAATACATTTCCTTAAATAAAGGTGTAGAATGATTTTCCAATTCATTTTAGTTCTTGAAGATACTAATTTGTTGCATAATTTATGTAGTCTTCAATACTAGGACCATTAAATTTGTTAGATCGGACAAATAAATCTAACCAGTCTAATATCATATGCAAAGTATCAAATAAATCAATAAATTAAAAATACAAGAAATAAAAGAGATAAGAGAGGACAAAGTTTTCATGGTAAAACCCCAGAATGGGGAAACATCCACATAAGCTTTTCTTCTATTCTTCAAGCAAACTCTCCAATATTACAATGCTTGAGCATCCCCACGTATGCATAGCAACACATATCATCTATCTCTCCAATAGGGCTTCCTTCACCTTGATTATATATGGGAGAGGGAAAGGATAGAAATTCCCATGATGCATGTGGGATAAACCCTTTTTATAAGATAGTTAGTTATTGAAGAACAACTTGGCCTCATAATCTAAGTTTACAAAATGCCTTAGGCATGTACATGAAACCACTAGGAAATCATTAACAAATTCTAACATTCCACCTTAATGATGATTAGATTGATAGAATCATGATTGAAGGAAGATGTTATTATACTAGCATTCCCCCTTGATGACAACTCTGCCCCTGTCATGGATTTGGTGAAGATATTTGTAGTGTGTTTTTCAATGGGACAATACTCCAAACAAATGACACCATCAACTACCCAATCTCGAATGTAATTAGTATCAAGATCAATGTGTTTTGTCTTGGAGTGATAGACTAGATTGTAAGCAAGCTAGATAGCACTCTGATTGCCACATATTAGCTTAGTAGGAGCATTCTAAATCAGTCTGAGCTTAGTAAGAACATGTTAGAGCACATTGCTTCTTTAGTTTCTTCCTTAGTTTCCTTGTACTATGTTTCACGAGAAGAAAGAGAAAGTGTTCTCAACTTCTTACTAGACCATGAAATTGGACCTGAACCAAGTTGAAAGACATATCCTATAGTAGAATTTTTTTCAGTATTATCTCCTACCCAATCAGAATCAATGCAACCAAAAAAGTGAAACATAAGCCTTTCTTGAATAGAAGATACCATAATGTAGATTTCCTTGAAGATATCTAAGAATCCTCTTAGTTTCTTTCTAGTGGTTGTCATGAGGTTTTTTCATAAACCTGGAGACTAGGATAACAACAAAAGAGAGACAGACTTGCTATCTATTAGATATATCAAACTCTTAACAAGTTGACAATACAATGTTGCATCAACAAGAGGAGTGTAACAAACAACAAATAAATTTACTCCATACTGGAATAATGTTGGTGAAGGATTACAATCACTCATATGATATTGATCTCACAAATCCAAATCATACTTAGGATGAGAAAGGAAGATCCCATCAACCATGTTTTGAACTTGAAGATCGAGAAATTAATACAATAGGCCTAAGTCTATCATTTCAAAGCAATGCTTAAGATCATTCTTCAATTCCTGGATTAAGGAAAGTTGGCTCCCCGTAAGGATTAGATCATCCACATAAAGAACAACAATGAGAAAATCATCTCCAAAGAATATAACATATAGATTTGGATCTGATCGACACCTGCTAAAACCACTTTTTAAGAAATGAGTATCAATTTTCTCATACCAATCCCTAGGCACCTCTTTCAGACCATATAAAGGCTTGTTCAATTTGCATACCAAACTTGAATTTTCAGAGGAGATGAAACCAAGTGGTTGTTGTATATAAATTTATTCATGAAGATCACCATTTAAAAAGGCACTCTTTATATCCATTTAGTGAATTTCCCATTGAAAAAATGCAGCAAGAGAAATGATGGTTTTGATGGTGTTCATTTTAGAAAGAGGAGAAAAAGTTTTCGTGTAATTGATACCTTCTTTTTGAAAAAATCCGTTATTAAATAATCATTCCTTATGCTTTTCAATATGTCCTTTTGCACTGAAATTTGTTTTATAAATCCATTTGCATCCAACAATATTCTTACCAGGAGGAAGTGGGACAAGGTTCCAAGTATTGTTCTTCATCAAAGAGTCATATTCAATGACCATCACTTTCTCCCATTCTAGTTTTCCTTTAGCTTCTACATATGTGGAGGGATCATCTATGGCTAACACTTTTTCCATGAGAGAAAAACAAAATCTAGTCTTTCGAGTGTCAGATGGAATAGCAATATCAGAACCTACATATTTAAGTATCTTCCGAGCCCAAACTGGAAGGGGAAGAGTAGTTGTGGGAACTACTCTAGTATCTTCAGGAAATTCAGGTGGATCACTCGAATCGGCATGTAATATATGATCTAGATATTTCACAACACTTGAGGAAGGAGTAACATACATGAGATCGATTGAAGATGGAGGCAATTGTAAGGCAACATGAGGTTTGACAAACTTAGGTGGTGGAGATCCTTCATTGAACGATATATTTTGTTGAATGATGACATATTGTTTGGATGGATCAAACAACCTATAAGCTTTAGAATCCTCACTATAACCAATAAATATGCATTTATGAGATTTGGGCTCCAACTTCTTTTGTTTGTCATCAAGGATATGTGCGCAACATTCACAGCTAAATACCTTGAAATTTCTAATGTCTAGTCGTCTTCCACTCCACTTTTCTTTAGGATTAACCGGCAAAAATTGCTTTAATAGGAACCCTATTCAAAATATGGTTAGAAAAAAAAATAACTTCAGTCCAAAATATTTTCTACAATCCTTCTAAATGTAGTATACACCTAGCCATTTCAACCAAGGTTTTATTTTTCCTTTCTACAAACTTATTATGTTGGGGTGTGTAAGGATTTGTCCTCTGATGTTGGATTCCTTGCTTGGATAAATATTCTATAAATTCATTCTTAGTGTATTCCACCACATTGTCAGTTATAAGAGTCTTGATACATTTACCATGTTCTTTTTCAACGAGGGCTTTAAATTCTTGAAATACAACATAAGTTGCACTTTTATGCTTCAAGAAATAAACCCATGTCTTCTTATTGTCAAGAATAAAGTAACGAAATAGACAACACCTGACAGTGTGAACTAGCTGCATATGTCATTGTGAACCAGCTGCAACTGCTCTTGGGCAAACCAGGATTTATCCTTATCAAACTTTTCCCTGTGATGTTTACCGAGGACACAACCTTCACAAACACCTTTAGTGGAAGAAATTATAGGCAATCCAAGTACCATTTTAGACAAAAATTGCATTTAACCATAGTTCAAATGACCCAATCTTTCATGCCACGAGTTACTTTGTTCATCATCATGTGCAACGTAGGAATAGAATGGTTGTTTGTTGGGTGAAGTAAAACCAATGAACTTAAACAAAGTTTCTTCATGATCAACCAAACCCAATGAACCAATTTGGAAGTTGTTTTTGATATCTTTTAAAAATATCTATTAGGTCATGTTTCAAACTTATAAAATGTTTGACAAGCACGATAAACAAAAAGGAGATTGATGGGCATGCCCTCAACATGAAAAACATCTTCTAGTATACCATTAAATATGTATTTATGAGATTGATCTAGTGCATTGATTTCAACTCAAAGATAGTACAAATTATCAAGTAAAATAACTTTAACATTAACACAATGCAAATCAATTTCAAAATATATTATGATGTTGCGAAAGAGATTCTCTATTAGTATTTGCAGATTAAGAATATTATAATATTAAGATATATAAAATGAATTGATATATATGATGCATTAAAACCCAAAGCATACAATAAAATATAATCAAAATTATGATAAACATAAAATGTTGAAGACATACACTAATAATATTGGAAAACAAAAGAGATATGGTATGATGTTAAATGCATTATGTTAGCATCAAGAGTCACCCTTAGACTGCTAATAGGGTAAGCCCAGTACCCATTTGAAAATGAATGATTAAAATTGATTTTATGCTTTAATGAATTAGCAACACTGAGTAAGAAAGAGATAGGGTAGCAGGATGATTGTAGATTAATAATATTCCATTGGGCATGGAGTCAATCACAACAAATCACTGGCCTCTTCAATAAAGAAGCCCTTATTCCAATAATAATCACTGGCCTCTTCCAAATCATCCACCTGTGCAATGATGTTCAACCCACATATTTGAGCCAATCTAAACTCCTCAACACCATTTATAGAATGGGCAACATCATTATCTTCTAATGTATGCGAAGATGTTTGACAAACTGAATCGACACCTTCCTGGAAAGATTTGAACTTCTATGATCCTTTGTTTCTTGTCAAAGAACCTTCTATGGGAAAAAATTCTATTGCTTCAATCTGAGATTTGTTTTCCGCTCTTCTCCTTGTTGTAAGATTTGATTATATTGCCTTCAAACGTGCCTGGAGTTTTGAGATCGACAGTGTGAAAAAAAGGGAAGTACACAACTGTAAAACTGTAGCTCAAATTCGTTAATAAACCTCGAACTTGAGCCTTTGAAGGGCTTTGCTATTGGCTTTGTTCCCTTGATGATTACACCTGTATGACTAAATTTATTTCAACCACAACTCCTTCGCTTTTGAAGAAAATCTGCATGTTGTCTTCAATATAAGTAGCGATATTTGACTATTCCAATGGCTCAACAACGAAAAGCAGTCACAAAACGGAGTATGCCAGCATAGTCTACTATAATTTGCACATCTCTAAAGCTATCGTCTGACTTACAGAACAACAAATCTGCCAGTGCATCTGTCTGCCTTCCCCCATTTGTTCAATCTCTAGTTTCTTGGCGTTTTGATAGTGGGACCTTTCCCACATCAAACTTTCGGGCAAACATTTGAATTTTTCATATGATTGATATGGAAATATGGAAAAGCTAACATGCCTGAGTAAAAGAATTGAATTTTTCATATGATTGATATGGAAATATGGAAAAGCTAACATGCCTGAGTAAAAGAAAAATGGAAAAAGAGATTGAGATTGGTCACTATGTAATTTATTTATTATTTATTATATGTATTATATTACTTTCTTATTATTCATTATTTTCATCTTTGAATATCATTATTTTACCACTTTAATCTTCATATAATTTTTAAAGATTTGATGCAGTTGTATATAACGCAAATCAATCTAGATCTATTTTAACTTCGAATATATCAAATACCCTAAAATCAAATCTTTCTAAATACAAACTTTTTATCAAATATTTCACTCTATAAAAGATTTCAAATATATCAAACACACAAAGATCAAATCTTTTGAAATACAAACCTTTAACCAAGCTTTATACTCTATAAAAGTTTTGCAAACAAGCAGATCATTAACTCTTTGTATTTCAAAGGATTTGATCTCTGTGTGTTTGTCAAACACACAGAGATCAAATCTTTTGAAATACAAACCTTTAGCCGAGTTTTACACTACATGAAACACACAGAGATCAAATCTTTTGAAATACAAACCTTTAGCCGAGTTTTCAAACACACAGAGATCAAATTCTTTGAAATACAAATCTTTAGCTGAGTTTTACACTACATGAAAAACACAGAGATCAAATCTTTTGAAATACAAACCTTTAACCGAGTTTTACACTACATAAAACACACAGAGATCAAATCTTTTGAAATACAAACCTTTAGCCGAGTTTTACACTACATGAAACACACAAAGATCAAATCTTTTGAAATACAAACGTTTAACCAAGTTTTCAAACACACAGAGATCAAATCTTTTGAAATACAAATCTTTAACCGAGTTTTACACTAACCGAGTTTTACAATACATGAAACACACAGAAATCAAATCTTTTGAAATATAAACTTAGCCGAGTTTTACGTGAAAACAAGTTTACATTTGTTGAATTAGAGTTTTACACTACATGAAACACACAGAGATCAAATCTTTTGAAATATAAACTTTTAGCCGAGTTTTACGTGAAAACAAATTTACATTTGTTGAATTAGTAATAACGTGAAAACAAATTTTAGTTCACTGTCAGAAGTAGGATTTGAACCCACGCCCTCTTTCGTTGAATTAGTAAATAACGTGAAAACAAATTTTCGTTCACTGTCAGAAGTGGGATTTGAACCCACGCCCTCTTTCGAAGACCAGAACTTGAGTCTGGCGCCTTAGACCACTCGGCCATCCTGACAACCACATAATCTATATGGTGGAAAGATTTATTTTATCCATATCAGATTTTTTTTTGTTGTGAAGAACTTTATTAGAAATGCAAAAATTTCAACCCATTTTAGTATCACCTGTGGATGACGGGATGGAATTTTATAAAGCATATTATAGGTAATAAAATCAGGCGGAATTTTATAAAACATTTGAGCTTCTGACCTTTTAAATTATCAACTGGTGCTGTGGTGTAGTCGGTTATCACGTCAGTCTTACACACTGAAGGTCCCCAGTTCGAACCTGGGCAGTACCATAAAGGTGTAAGTTTGTCATGCAAATAGTGTCTAACTGTTCCATTTTCGACAAAAACTGAACTTATCTTTTGGCCATTAAGTATACTAATTTATGATTTGAATTTGTTTATATTCAAAGTCAATTTTTTTTTTTTTGAACGGAGGGCATTTCATTTTTTTAAAGTTCGATTCTGGGTAGTCAAGTAGATTTATAAGGTCCCCAGTTCGATTCTGGGTGGTCAAGTAGATTTATAAGGTCCCCAGTTCGAACCTGGGCAGTACCATAAAGGTGTAAGTTTATCATGCAAATAGTGTCTAACTGTTCCATTTTCGACAAAAACTGAATTTATCTTTTGGCCATTAAGTATACTAATTTATGATTTGAATTTGTTTATATTCAAAGTCAATTTTTTTTTTTGAATGGAGGGCATTTCATTTTTTTAAAGTTCGATTCTGGGTGGTCAAGTAGATTTATATCAATATATCACTTTTTAATTTAAAATCGTTATTTTTTACAAAGTAAAATGTTTGTTTTCTATTTACCATTGAGTTATTATGAGTTTTATTACCTTAAGAAAAACAAAGAAAAAAGATTTTCAATTTAAATATTATCATAACATTTTATTTTCAACAAAAACTGAAAATTGTTTAGGGCATAAAATTGATTTATAATAATTAATGTTTTTTTTTTTATTTAAAATTTTGTTGAAATTGTAATTGTAAATTATTTAAATTAGATTTTTAAATTTATAATAAAATCAACACCCTAAAATCCATATTACACCAAGATTATACAATCTCAACAAGTAATATCATGTTAAACAAAACTAATAAAAAAACTATAACATTTTGGACAAAAATAATTAAAAAAAATTAAGTTTATTTATTTTTTTTTAAATTTTAATGAAAATGTACCATAGCCAATGCACCAAACACTTTCCTTTGGTTTATCGTTTTTTGTTTTTTAAATGGTAGGTGATGAACATGTTGAATTTGTTTGCATTTAACTATTTTTAAAACTAGTTTTTTTATGAAATAAATTTGTTGAAATACCTAAATTTTCTTATAATGATGAACCTTTTAGCATACACTTTATTACATATTTCAATATTGAAATGAGTTGTGGTTAACCTGATCTCTCTTTAGAGGACGATCATTCTTCTTCATCATCATTGTCTGCTACCAATATCTTGAACTTCACTCGTTGCATGTGAAAAAATGTTGTATGCCTCTCACTCCCCATTGCGACCAATATCTTGAACTTCACTCATTGCATGTGAAAAAATGTCTTATGCCTCTCACTCCCCATTGGGATGACATGAATGGCCTCAGAATATTTGTTCTTTTTCTTATGGATTTGTTTAGAGGTTTATGAAGCCTTCCACATTTTTCTCATATTTTTTAATATTTTTGGCTTGGTTTACATCCCTTCACCTTTTATAAATGCTTAATTGACAACCATTTGGAAGGTTCGTTATAGTTATACTCTTCACCCAATTGGAGGATTCATTACAGTGAAACTCTTTACCCAAAGACCTCGATGTCGATTAAGACTATATTACATGTGAGTTCAATGGGAACATTTTGAAGTAGCCCTTGGGGTTGTGAGGGACGACCATCGTAAGCCCGAAGAGTGCTGGTAGAAGGGGTGAGCTCGTGGGAGCCTAGATTTTTCCAGACCTTTTTGAACATGATGCACGTGGCTGCACCTCCATCTACAATACACTGATGAACAATGATATTTCAAATTGTGATAGTTATTTGGAAGGCCACCAATGAAGGGATTCGGGGCTCTGAGTTGTCCAAGTCAAAAGTGATGAGACAAAAGTCATAAGGGTTGACTTCCCCCAATGTAGATAGCAAGAATTTTTTTGTGAAGGACAGGTTTGTAAAACCTCCAGGACAGACATGGTTGTAGGAGATTGGGCCAAGTCACCGACGAGGCTATAACTATGTGTTGTTCTTGCATATGGGGTATGAGTAGTGGATTGAAGAGGTGCTCATGGTACTGTGGGAGTGGGGTTACTACTAGGGCATGGGATCATCAACAGGGGACTTGTTGGTAATGGAGGTGTATAAGATATGGTCGGGGTAGAGGTGGAAGGAAGGTCGCACTGACGGATGTGGGTTTGGAGAAGGATATCCTCCTCTTGTGTGAAAAGAATATTGTGTGTTGGAATATTAATCATTTTTCCTTGTCTTGTGTTAGGGTATTGACCCAACAGTTGTGGGGAGGGAGCCAATATATTGTTGTGTTGTTACCATTCCTTGATGCGGGAATGGGTTATGCAACATTGTTGGTTGTGGGGCCTGAGGGAAGTTTGGAGGAATCAACAGAACACCCTGTGGGATAGGGTTCTGGGGGTTCGAGACTCCTTCATGAGTTTGTAATCGACAATCTAGGGGAAATGGTGAGTATAATGACCATACTCGCCACACAATGTGCAGGGGAAATTGTTGTGAAGGCTATTCTTCTTTCCTTGTTATGGTTGGGCACCGACAGTGCAAGGATTCGAGCTTTTATTACCGATGTTAGGAATTCCCCATGTTGGGGGATGTGGCTGCTAAGGGTTTGTTGGTTGTGGAGCCTGATTATGTTCCTGATTCAAAGTTCTTGTTTCAGTGGCATTTGGACCCCATTAGATGATAGTGGAGTGTGGGGGGGGGTATTTCCCCCCCACATCTGTCTCCAGAGGGGTAAAAGAGGGGGCGGTGACAATCCTTTGGATCCCTCTGTCCCCCTCGGAAGGGGCATTCTAGGGAAGCACCCCTAAAGCGAAATTTTGGGAAAAATTGCCTTGTAAAATATTGTAATTTCATAGTCAATATGGGTTGTTCATTATAAGGTCGCATATTTGACGATAGAATTTATGTTAGGGTTTTTTCCCTATAAGGAAACCCTCTTCTTTGAGGAAATATTATTATGGTTGTGCGTGAGAGCGAATATTGTATTCTAAGAGAAATGAGAGGAAGTTACAACAAGTGTGTTGTAGGTTGTATCCCTTCATTTGATGGATAATAATAAAGGAAGGACCTGACAATTTCTCTGGTGGACGTAGCCCACATCAGGTGAACCACGTATATATGTGTCTCTGTTTTGTTGTGTATCTTATGTGTTTTATTTCCGCATCTGTTTTATTTTATTACTCTGTAGTCTTGTTTTTCTAACAACTTGTATTAGAGAGAAAGGTAACTCATAGGAAAAGAGGGTTCCTCGTTTGAGTGGGAGAAATGGTGGAAGATAGAAAGTTTAAGGTCGAGAAATTTAATGGCCAAAACTACCAGCTATGGAAGATGTAAATGGAAGACTATATGTATCAGAAGGATCTTTTCCTACCATTAGGCGAAAAAACAAAGCATTTGGCGAGTATGAAGGATGAAGAATGGGAGATTCTTGATAGAAAGGCACTGGGAAAAATACGGCTATGTCTGGAAACATCGTCGGCTTTCAATATTTCAAAATAAAAGACAACAAAGGATCTGATGAAGGCATTGGCTAAACTATATGAAAACACTTCGGCCTCCAATAAGGTATTTCTAATGAAGTGAATATTTAATATGAAGATGTCAGAAGGTGGGTTTGTTGCCGACCATTTAAATGAATTTAATATGGTTACTAATCAACTAATTTATGTAAAAGTGGACTTTGATCATGATAAGGTTAGGGATCTTCTAATCGTGTGCTCATTGCTAGAAAACTAGAATGGCTTGTTCATGGTTGTAAGTAACTCTCTCTCTGGTTCAAACACTCTGAAATTTGATGATGTTGTTGGTGTTATCCTTAGTGAATAAATGTGACGAAAAAGCACAGGTGAGATATCATGTAATGTGTTGACCATGAAGAAAAGGGGAAGAAAAAAGGATAGAGGAAAGGGCTCACAGAACCACGGGAAGTCTAGGAAGGGAAGATCCGAATCCACACTAGAAAATATAGAGAGTTGGAATTGTGGAAATAAAGGGCACATGACGAAAAATTGCAGAGCTCTAAAGAAACAAAGAGATGGACAGTAGGAGAAAAATTGGGAATAAAATGTAACAAGTGATGTGTTACAAGATGTTTTGATTCGTTCTTTAGATAATATTATTGAATCTTGGGTATTAGATTCAGGGGCTTCATTTCATGCCACACCCCATAGGAAATATTTCCAGGATTATGTTCAAGGTGATTTTGGATAGGTTTATTTGGGTGATGATGAACCATATCAAATTGTTGCAATGAGTAATGTACAAATAAAGAAAAAGAATGGAAACCAATGGTTACTAAAAGAGGTGAGACATATACAAGATCTGAGAAGAAATCTAATTTGAACATGACAGTTGGCAAGTGAAGGTTGTATATCTACATTTACATATAAGGTGTGGAAGGTCACTAACGGATCATTGGTAATGGAGAAAGGAGAGAAGGTAGGTACATTATATTTATGTACTGGAAATACTGACTCTTCAATCTCTTTAGCTTCTACAGGTGTGGATACATCATTGTGGCATCATAGGCTTGGACACATGAGTGAGAAGGGGATGCAGATACTTCACAAAAAGAAATTGTTTCCAAATCTTAAACAAATTGATTTGGATTTCTAAGGACACTATGTTTATGGAAAACATAAGAGAGTAAGATTTCTCAGGGTTGGAAAGGAAAAGAAGAGTGAAAAGTTAGAGCTTCTGCATACATATGTATGGGACCAACTCAAGTATAATATCCTGGTGTCTCTCGTTATTATCTTACTTTTATTGATGATGCAACTAGAAAAACTTGGTTTTATTGCATTCGAAAAAAATATGATGTTTTTGACACTTTTAAGAAATGGAAAGATTTGGTTGAGAATGAGATGGGAAAAAGGTTGAAGTGTCTCAGATCATACAATGGAGGTGAATACTGCAGAAAGGAGTTTTATGATTACTATTCATACCATCAGATTCGTAGAGAGAAGACAGTTCTAGGAACACCACAAGAAAATGATGTGTCAGAAAGGATTAACAAGACAATCATGGAAGATGTAAGGAGTATGAGATTGCATGTTGGGTTTCCCTTACAGTTATGGGCAGATGCTATAGATATCGTTGTTTACTTAATAAACAAAGGGCCTTCAAGCTCCTTGGATGGTGGCATTCCATAGGAGGCATGGACAGGAAAAAAAGTAAACTACTCATTTCTGAAGACTTTCGGTTGTGAAGCATGTGTCCATATTGATAAAGAAATTAGAACAACACTTGAGGCAAAATCCAAGAAGTGTACCTTTATTGGATACATTGTTAATTTTTTTGGTTAATGCTTATGGGATTATGAAAATCAATAAATCATTAATATTAGAGATGTGGTATTCAATGAAAAGGTCATGTGCAGAGATTGGTTGCAGGGAAAGAAACAGGAAAAGGAAAACATGGAATACATAGTGCTTGATGAAATCAAATAAAATGAAATTCCAAAGGTACCAAAAAATCAAAATGTATAAAAACATGAGCAGTAGGTACCTCAAACTCCTACACGTGTTGTTAGAAGATCTACCAGGTTGAGTAGGCCCCCTGAACAATACTCCCCTTCATTATATTATTTATTGTTGACTCAATCTGGTGAACTAGAAAGTTATGAAGAGACAATGAAGGTAGACACTAAAAAGAAGTGGGAGCAAGACATGAAAGAGGGAATGGATTCCTTGGTAAATAAATAGACTCGAGACTTGGTTCAATTGCCTGTGGGAAAAAGAGAATTGCAGAATAAATGGTTTTATAGGTTGAAGGAAGAAGATGGAGGAAAAAATTGATACAAGGATAGACTTGTTGTAAAGGGGTTTGCACAAAATAAATATATAGATTTTGATGAAATATTTTATGTTGTTGTTAAAATGACTTCAATTAGGACTATTTTAAATATTGTGGTAGTAGAAGATTTGCATCTTGAACAGTTAGATGTAAAAACAAATTTTCTCCATGGGGATTTGGAGGAAGAGATTTATATGTAGCAATCACAGGGGTATGAGGTCAAAGGGAAGGAAATTTGGCATGCAAGTTGAAGAAAATCTTGTATGGCCTAAAACAAGCTCCAAGGCAGTGGTATTTGAAGTTTGGAGGGTTTATGATAGAACAAGGTTATAGTAGATGTCATTCTTATCACTATTTTTATTTTAAGAGGCTAGAAAATGCAAGCTATATTATCTTGTTATTGTATGTAGATGACATGCTTGTTGTAGGGTCTAACATGTAGGATATAAATGTGCTCAAAAATAAATTAGTTAATTCATTCGCGATGAAGGATTTGTGTGTTGCAAACAAAATCCTTGGTATGAGAATAACAAGAGACAGGAAAAATAAAAAAATGATATTGTTTCAGGGTGAGTACATAGAGAATGTGTTGGAGAGGTTTAGAATGCATAATACAAAAACTGTTAGTACACACTTGGCCAACCATTTCAAATTAACCAAGGAAATGTGTCTCAAGACATATGTTGACCCTAAACTAAGTTTTGGGGAAACTTTGGTTAGTTTTGGCCCACTTTTGGACTTTGAAACGATGGTCAAAGAAGAAGCACCCAGGTGGAGCTGAGATCACGAATCTCACTTATTTTGCGGGCTATGTGGACCCAGTAAGGGGTCCTCTAAGGTTTTGTAACGAGTTTATGGGATATCGGCCCATGGGTTCTCCCCATGTTTGGCCCTATTGTAAGATTTTTTAAACTATAAATAAGATGAATGTATTGTAGAAGCAGTAGCTCAAGTAGATCACTAATGCTTTGTGGAAAGAGATGTATGTGGTCGAGGCTTAGGGATCGACTGTGATTTTGTAGAAGGTGCTTAGTGCTTGTAATGCTCAGTGCGCAGATCTAGTACTTAGTGTAAAGAAGGAGGATCTGGTGCTTAGTGCGTAGATCTCTTGTCTTGTGCAGAGTTCAACTCTATGGCTTAGTGCACAGATCAGGCTGGATATAATATTTTGGTGAATAATAAAGAAGCGAAGCAGTTGGTGGATGTAGCCCCACACCGGGGTGAACCACATATATCTGGTGTCTCTTGGTTTTCTTTGTGCTATGTTATTTCTGTTATGAATCTGCTTGGTGATTTGATTATTATGTATAATAGATAGATCTTTTTTTTCTTAAGTGCTTTACTTGTATTAAGGGTAAATGAATGCTAGATTTAACTTATAATGCTAAGTGCCAAGTGCTCAGGGAATCTAATCATTCGTTGCTACTACGTCGATCTATCTTTGATTATGCTTTACGATGTTAAGAATCTAATGCATGTCACCTTCTAAGCATTAATAGAATATTCTGTGAAGTTCTTTTATCACAGATCTATGTCCCAACCTGGTTACAAACACCTACGTCCTGTAACCCCCCCTGCTTCTACCTCAGGTGAGATTTCGCCTGCTTCGCAGGTGTTGCCGAAAGGGTCGGTATTCTGGGTTTTGTTGGTGTGATGTTAAGTGTTGAACCCTTGATATTCCCCTCTGCCAACAAATGGTTCAGTTGTCTGGACCTGAAACTGTGATTGTTGGGAACTGAAGTAAAGAAAAAGAGAAGCTTTGTGTGGAGAATTATTGTTGAAGTGCGCAGTACTCTACTTTCCTTGCGAATATTTGTTCCAAGAAACTAAGTTGATCTAAAGAAAAGAGGTAAGATCCTAAAAGAAGCAAGCTTTGTGCTTCGGTAAGAGAAAGATGTTAAATTTTTAATAATGTACCAAGGCAAGTGTTTCTCTTCCCTAGGCGCCTAAGGGGAGAAATTGCCGAAAATGGGTCTTAGTCAAATTAATTTGTGAGATGAAAATTAAAAGATAACTTTATGATTAAAGTGAGGGTGAGTGAAGAGACACCAAATCTCAGCCACCCATATGATCTAATCTCAACCGTTAGATTAGAAAACTCCTCACCTTCCCTCATG
>JASDQU010500423.1:5476-16092 GCA_032191745.1 Picea mariana
AGAAGCCTACTTGCAAGCATTGCAAGAAAGTAGGCCATGATAAAGATCGTTGTTGGGTCTTACATCCTGACTTGAAGCCAAAGAAGTTTGTCAACCATGAAAGTAAGAATACCATAGCTGCGACAATTCAAGTGGATCTTGGATCAGATTTTGGTGATGAGACACAGGTTGTAGCTATGGGAATCCGAGGTATAAATTTTGTTGCAAGTTCTAGCTCTTCTAGTTCAGTTGATGTAAATGATGAGTGTAAAAGGAATGAACTTTTCCACATAAGGGTTATAACACATAATGTCAAAGTTGATACTCTTTTAGACAGTGGATCACAAGCCAATCTAATCAGTGAAGATGTTGTGAATAACTTGGGACTTGAAACTAAGTCACATCCTAAACCATATCCATTGGGATGGATCTGTGGTGATAACAATTTACAAGTAACCAAGCAATGTAAAATCAAGTTTGCAATCACTTCTAATTATGTTGATGAAGTAGTGCTTGATATAGTGCTACTGGACATATGTGGAATTGTATTGGCAAGCCCATACCTTTATGATAGGAAAGCCATATTCTACAGGGAGGAAGATAAGTATTGCTTCAAGAAAGATGGGAAGGAGTACATTGTTCGTGCTCATCACATGAAAACTGATAGGTCCTTTGCAGTTACAGGGCAGTTAAAAAGAATGTAAATGCAAGCAAAAGTTTAACACTTATGTCTGTAACAAAACATGAATTTTTTGATGTTAAACATGAGATGGTTCAGTATGTTTCTAACAGTCATGAAATGTCACCAGGGTCATAGCATGAGGTTCGGTTGCATAATTTGATTACTGTTCCTGTTCAAAAGAGGAAGCATGTTTTGTCATTTTCATTTTCATACTCAGTATTGTTGATTAGTTTTCTATTGTTCAGTGGTGTATGGCTGCAAAGTGCTGCAAAGAATGTAGATGATTGTGCAATAAATAAAATAATTACTTTGATAAACAATGCTATCTCAGTTTTCATGTTTGTTGTGATTAGTCAGGTGATCATTATCCCAGTAAAGAGGATGGATGATATAGGAAAAAATAGGGAGGCAGTACCCTCACTTCTTACCTAAGTAAAAGCATACTTTTGGTGGTCCAAAAGCTTCCAAAGTGGGGAGGAATGATCTAGGAGGCTCTCCAGGCTCAGAAAATGCTCAAAAATCAAAGTTCTCAGAATTGGATGAAACCAATTCCATTGAGACCATCTCGTCACGCTGATTCCAGTAGTATATTTACTTCCTCAAACGGGCTCTGTATGTGAAAGTTATCGCGTTCTGATCGAAAACCCAAACAGGTAAAAAGTCAAAGGTCAAGTGTCCAAAAAGTCAATGTTGATGTCAGCATGACGACAACATGACATCACCAATGACACCTCATGAGGCAGACTTAGACCAATGGCAGTGTGACAAGTGGTAGCAGTTCACTGGGAAGATGTGGATGGCAGATCCAATCAGAGTTGGACATGTGGCAAAGTTTGGTCAAATGAGATGGTGCCATGTGGCCCAGGCATGGGTAGCCACGTGGCACGAAGTTAGAGTCTAAGTGGCAAGTTACAAAAATTAGTTGGGGTCCATGGGTTTTGAACCCATGACCTATGGCCAAGCCAAGCGCTTTGGAAAGAGTCCTATTACCAACACACCATGTATGTTTCTTGTTTATTCAAGCCACAAAATATTTATTTAAAGTGAATGTTGTAATATGGCGGAAAAGGGGTTGGGGCTAAGCCCCAGCCCATGGTTATGATATGCAATGAAAACCACCAGTGCGCATTTTAAAAAGGAGGTTACATGGTATCCGACAGAAGGTTCTATGTACATGCCCATGAAACCAGGGGCTATCCCCTTCATAAGCGCGTGGAGTATATTTTTTTGTTAAAATGGAGGTCCCATGGAACGCGCCCAAAGACCAGGGGCTGGAGCTTATCCAAGGCCAGTGCTTAGCCCTTTGGGCTAGTGTTTGGCCATATGGTTTGCATATGACCAATTCTAGGGGGTGTGTGCCTAGACCAAAGGGGCTACTTTGTGTATTTGTCAAATTTTTGTTACAGAGTGGTTTTTTTATTAAAGTTTTGGTCCAGAATTGGTGTTTTTGAGGATTTTAGTCCATTTGAAGGGGGATTTTGATCCCAGAAAGAGGCCAGATCTTGAGGGAAGTTGGGATTCCTCATCTGAGCCTTGAAAACTATAAGAACCAGCCTTTTTGAAGCTTGTAGGAGACTTTTTGATGCAAGGTTTTGAAGGAGCAATTTGTAATTTTTGGTCTTTTCTCATGTTTTGAGAGGCATTTTTATCATGTTGTTGAGAGGATTTGATGGTGCATGCATGAATCTAAGCAAGGAGGTCTTGCAAAGAAGACATGAAGCATGTAATGTAACAACAAAGAGCATTGTAAGAGAACTTTGAGCATTTTTAAAGAGCAATAAAGAGGTCCTCCACTTGGAAGCGGGCCTGGAGATGTAGCCAACGATTGGTGAACTTTGTTATCAACCTCTTGTCTCTATTTCTCTCTCTGTTTTGTTGTTCTATTCTCTTGATTTGCAGCATGAATATTAATGGTTGATCTCTTTATACACTAATAAGCATCAAGTAAAAGTCACATTTGATATTCCACAAACAAGATACAAGTTTATGTATTTCACATTCTTAACGATCCGATGCAAAAAGTACATTAAACTAACTTGCAATTTATCAGTAATACCTTCGTTTTTGGATCAGTGTGGGTGAATCTTGATTAGTTGGTGTTGATTGAAAAGGAAGAATATCTTCCTTCTATGTAACTTGTAAGAAAAGGAATTTTGCAGTTAATAGAAAAAAGTTGGTGGTTTTCCCTGTTGGGTTCCACGATAAATATTGTGTTCATAAGGGTATGTTGTTCATCATATTGCTTAATTGAATAATTGATGTGTGTGATTAATATTGAAGGAATTAATAAGAAAAAATAGGCAATACTGATTCACCCCCCCTCTTAGTATTGTTGGGTATTCTGTCAATTGGTATTAGAGCAAGGTTTCTTTAAGAACAATCTAACAAACTGAAAGGAATATCAAATTAATCACACATGGATGGACAAAATATTTACACTGAGAATTGAACTCCAATACTTGGAAAAGTAGAATACATATTTTGGAGTAAAAGAATGGAAATTCAGCTAAAGGCATTGGGACATGATGTATGGAATTTAGTAATCATTGATTACTTCCCACCAAGCAGAGTAAGTATTCCAGCTCAAAAGAAAGCCAAGAAAAGTAACTCAATGGAAATGAATACAATCCTTGATGTATTACCTGATGATGTCAAAGAGAAGATAGTTGAATGTAATTCTGCAAAGGAAATTTGGGACAAGATGAAAGACCTCTACTCAGAAGAAAAGTCTAATGAAGCATTTCAATCAGAACAAAATTCAATCTACAACAATTCTAGTGATGAAGATTCTTTTGAAGAATACTCAGACATTGAAGAAAAAGTCACTCTTGAAGCTGAGCTTGAGTTTTCTTTGAATGATCTGAGAAAATATAAACATAGGTGTAAACAACTAAGGATCAACTTAAGACTATTGAAAAATTCAAGAAAGGGACTAAAGCCCTTGATAAATTTCTCAGTCTACAAAAAATTCCTTCAAATGAATTTGGCCTTGAATATGAACAAGTACACATAATTAAAGGTTCAAGTCCTATTACTCAGATTGATGTTGAAGATGACATGTCTTGTGATCATACCTCCAAAGAAAATTCTCTTCCTCCCATGAAGATGTATAAAATCAAAAGAGAATACACAGAAGACATTCCTATCAAGGATAAAGAGGAAGACTCAGTCATCAATAAAGGTAAAGACTCTTCACAATCTTTCAATTGCAATAATGTTGATATTAAAATATCCCCTAAAAATAAAGAAGAAGATTTAGATACAATATAATAGTGTTATGTTAGCATTTATCCCATGAAAGAAGTAGAAGAAGAACTATCTAAGGTCAAACAAAAAGTTGATTAGAGTCTTTATGAATACCACTATGACCATGATTATTCGGACTATAGTTTTTTCCATCACTACACTAAAGAAATTTTTGAAAAGGGTCAAAATCATTTCTTGGAAATAAAGGAAATTCTCAAAGACAATGAAAAAGATCATATCTGAGAAAAATATTCAGCAAGAAGAAAAAGAAGAGGAGATTAAGAAATTAAAGAATGAAATCGGTCAAGTAAAAGAAGAAAAGAAGGAAGATGATGAACTTAGCCAAATCCTTTTAGATGTAAAATAACTAAGAGAAATCAATGTCAATCTGAAGACCCAACTTGAAGAAACTAAAAGAAGAGAGGAGTTAGTGAGGAAGTATATGAACAAAAGGGAAGAATCATGCCATAAGTTGGAAGCAGAGCTGTGAATCTTAGAAATAAGGTTGAGAAGTAAAACACCGAAGTCAAGTTCTTGAATAAATCTATGATCTTAGATGAGATCTTGGATAGTCAGAGATCACCAAATGACAAAACTAGTCTTGGCTACAATAAGGAATAAATTAGTAATCCCAAGAAACCTGATGCAAGCCCTTCATTTGTAAAGAGTGAAGACAGGTCTGATGCAAGTATTTCTTTTATAAAAAGGGAAATCAAGTATGATGCAGGTTCTTCATGTTCAAATAATGAAAGCAACATTACAACATTTAGAAGATCAGATCAAGGAAGACATCTTGAAGCTACTCATACACCTCAAAGTAAGTTTAGAAGAAAGACACATTCATGGATGAATCAAAGGAATTATGAGAGTGTTTTTAATGGTTATTGTTTTTCTTGTAATGAGTATGGTTGTAAAGCCTTGGATTGTAGGCATCATGGAAGAAAACAAATTGGTAGGTTCAACAACAATATAAGATGTTGGAACTGCAATCTTGTTGGACATATTGCTACACATTGCTACACTATGAGATGTTATAGTTGTGATGGATATGGCCACAAATCACATGATTGTTGGAACTCAAAAGGAAATTCAATAAGAAATGGTTCACACAATATGACAAGAATAGTAAATAATACATGGAAAATAAAATTTGAAGTACCAAAAAATAAAGATAATGAAAATATTGCTCCTGAAATTGATGAAGTTAATAATAGGAGATCGATGGGTGAAAATTCTAAAGTTAAGGATAAAGAAGCTTCTGATGCACATAATAGTGGCATTGATGTTGAATGTCCAACAATAGAACAACAAGAATAATTGAGTGATGATTATCTCAAAAATCTTTCAATCTCATTTTAATGGTACACAAACTCCTCAAAATAAAAAAATAAAAAAATCTTTGTACAGGAAGCTGCAAGGACTATGCTCAATGAAGAAAAATTATCTGATGGATATTGGAGGGATGATGTAAGAAAAATAGTATACATATTGAACAAAGGTCAGCTCAAGATTAATAGTAATAAGACTCCTTATGAGCTATGGTTTGGAAGAGCTCTATCGGTAAATATTTCAAGGTCTTTGGAACTAAGTGTTGCATCAAAAGGCTTGATAAGAATCTCAAAAAATTTAATGCCAAATATGATGAAGGTATCCTTATTGGATATGCTTCTACCAATAAAGCATACATATGCTACAATCTTAGGTTACATAATATTTTTGAGAGTGCATACATCAAAGTGGATGATATAAAAACAATTGGTATCCTAGTTAGAGATCGATGAGAATCGATGGACAGAACCAAGGGTTGTTTGAAGAATATGACTTACAATTGTGTTGCATTCGGTAAGACGATAGTATAGATAGTAGGAGCATTATGATGTACAAAATGTTATACATGACATCCTGTAGAGATAACAAGAGGACAGACCTTGTCAAGAAGAGCTACCCTTTTTAGAAACAAAGGGGGAGAACTGTCTAAGGCAAAGAGAGTAGACTGACAAGGGGAGTCATTCAGTTTTGGCAGGAAGAGAATAATTGTAGGGGGAATTACCAAATTTCAGATACTAATCAATAGAATATAGACAGACATATCATAAGAGGAGAAACCCTTTGACATTGATTTCAAAGGGGGGAGTAACTTCAGAGGATAGAAGCATCACCATAGGGGGAGATTGTATATGAAGTTGGTGTGTTGCCATCAATGACAAAGGGGGAGATTGTTGGACATAGTTTCATTGATGTATTGTCATTGATGTCAACAATCGATATCATTGATGTGATGATAAGTTGAGATAAAATACAAAGAGGGTTAGCGAATGAAGATCAAATCTTAGAAGAGATGGCACAATGAATCTCAGAAGAATAGTTGGAGGACTAGTCAACAATATATAATGACTGATGTCAAACAGTTGGACAATATGCAGAGATTAAATCTTAGGAGAGTTAACAAATGAATATCAAATCTCAGAAGATATGGTGCATTGAAACTCAGTAGGTATGGCACAATGAAACTCAGATCAAATCAAGACCATTGATGTGCAATCGTCATATCAACGACATGGATGAATTGTGGAGAGCGAAAGAATAATTAAACTATTCGCTAGTTACAATTCCGCAATCGGTCTAGATCATAAGATATCATAAACTCAAACATCTACAACTTTGGTTGATCCAACAAACGATCAGATTAAGTCAGATTAAGTCGTGACCTTCGGATGAGCAATCGCCAAATCAACGACAGGGATATATTGTGGATATCATAATAAGTATTAAACACCATGTTATTTCCAATCCCTCAATTACTAAGGACCATCATATCTTACAACTTCAAAGATCCACGATTTTGGTTGACTCACCAAAAACGCACAACTTCAAATTGCGGAGTTTGGGTGTCGAGTTAGATTGCTTGCAAGTTGTGGTTCTGCAATCATCGTCGACTGTTAATCTTCTTCGAAGAGTCCACATTGACCATTAGATCTATTGGACAACTGAGAGGGGGGGGTGAATCAGTTGTTACCATTCTTAAACAATTATGCTTATTTTAAATTCTTTACAAAGCACTCAATGACAATCACAATAATGCATGGAAGTAAGCAATAGAACATTCACCATCATTCACACATATGAAATACACAAAGACATATGTTTCATGAGTAAACCAATAAAGGGTAAAAACCTCTTCTTATTTATATGATAAGTAATCTTTACATTCTGCACATTATCATACTTATGAGCATCAACTCATAATGAGGCTACAACCTCTACTTTCCAAGCTGCTACTTGTTGAGAGCACCAACTCTCTGTATTCTCTAGCACCGACTAGAAGGAAGCACCAACTCCATGGTTTCTCTAGCACCCACTAGAAGGAAGAAACAAATCCCTAAGTGTTCTAACACCAACTGTATGGAAGCACCAACTTCCAGTCACACATGCACCAACCTGTAAAATAGAGAACTACAGTTCTCCCTTGCACCACCCTGCCACCATGGTTTCTCTGGCTGCAACTAGATGGAAGCTACACCTCCCTGTGTTCAAGCACCCACTTGAACCTTTGAGGAAAACAGTCCTCCCTAGCACCTCCCTTCCACCCTGAAATATAAAGTTTTCTATATATAAATTTATCACAATGATACAATATTTATCAGTGGCTTACCAGGCTTATCACTGTTCTCAAATTTTGCTCTGCTATCCTACATCAATGTCTCTCTGTCTGCATCTTCTTGTGCTTTTTGATATTCTATTTTTCTCTACAAGAGCACCTCAGCCTTCCTTTACTATCTCACTGTCTTGCTACACACATCCTTACGCTTTCTTTGCTTCTACCTTTTATGCTCTGTGTGCCATCTCCATTCAATGCACCATTCCTCTTCTCTGTATTTCAGCTACTGCACACTCCTCCTTCTTCACGCCTGAATCCTCTCAACAAAAACAACACTCATCTCTTCTTTGTTCTACATACATATAGTCTATGTGCACCTTGTGCATGCTATCTTTCCATGCTTCTGCATACTCTCCCCATGTCGAGTGCTCTACGTGATCATCATTGCAACTCTTCATCTTCTCTGGTAGTTAAACCCATGCGTCCATCATCACTAAGCATTATGCCGAGATTCCTTCGCCTCTCCAGCAGTCGAGACTCTTCGTATTCTCTATTACAGTCGAGCTCAACCTCTCTGTTGCAGTTACAGGCTTCAATGCTCTTCCATCTATCAATCACCTCTATTACCAATCTTCATTCCACTGGCAGATTCCTTGAGACTCTTTAGATCCTATGGAAATCACACAGAAGTCTCTTCGAGTACTCTGGCAGAAACCATCAGTGGTTTCTAGCAGTTATAGTGTGAACCTTGAAATGGATCCTAGCTATGCTAGCTCCTTCCACTTACGTGACCACCGGCTACATCGACAATTCACCATTTCATCATTTTAGCATTCGACAATTCGACATTCCTGTGACCAAGAGTTATCTTGATGCCCCATGTCGCGATCCCTGAAACTCCAAAAAAAAAGAGCTTAGCTGGACTAGCTTCGATCATTTTGGCATTTTGCTTTTCGCCATTTCACAATTTTGCATGTCACGAATTCCTATTGCGAGGCATGTCGACTCTCCAAGTCGTGATCCCTGAAACTTTGATTGATGTGCCTGTTTCGGGATTTTTGACGTTTCGCATTTTGACACTTCGGGAATCCTATGTTGAAGAGTTTCGACTCTTGACTCCTCAATATCCCGATATCTAAAACTCCAAAATGGAGTTATTTCCCGGTCTGTGAAACTCTTGCTTGATGTGCCTGTTTCGAGATTTGTGGTGTTTTGTATTTCGGCACTTCGGGACTCCTATGTTGAAGAGTCTCGACTCTTGACTCCTCAATCTCCTGGTATCCGAAACTCTGGTTGATGTGCTTATTTCGATATTTTTGGTGTTTCTCATTTCGGCACTTCGAGACTCCTGTCTTGAAGTGTTTCGACACTTCCAACTCCCGGTATCCGAAACTGTACTCCTACTTTTGGGATTTTGATGTTTCACATTTCACAATTCCAAGACTCCTAATGACGAAGAGTCTCAACTCTTCCAACTCTTGGTATCCGGAACTGTCCTATTGCTTTCAGGATTTTGGCATTTCACATTTTGTGATTCTGGGACTCTTGATGATGAAGAGTCACGACTCTTCCAACTCCCGGTATCCAAAACTGTCCACCTGCTTTCAGGATTTCGGCGTTTCATATATCATGATTCCGGGACTCCTGATGATGAAGAGTATCGACTCTTCCAACTCCCAGTATCCAAAACTATCCTCCTACTTTCGAGATTTTGTAACCTCGCCTCATCTTGCTCTTTAAAGAACGTGCAGGTTCTCTTGGATACAACACCGGTCGGACCTTGGGCTTAGATTTGACGTTCATCAGGAATTCTCAATGGGATCCAATGATAACTGTTGCTTCTCCTCCCAGGCTTACACATCCTCCTAACTTGAAATAATTTCTAAGTTTCAAAGGCCTCAACCTTTGATCCATCTAAGATCTTGAGTACGCTATCTCTCTTGAGCTTTGGAAATGAGTTAACCTTGTCCCTGGTGCACACCTACGCACTGCATGTGACTCTGCACTAATCCTCTTGAGCTTACGTTGTCCCTATTTTTCCATCGCTGCATACTCTGATCTTGCCATCAATGACAAGCACACTTTCCTGTAAACATGTCAACAATCTCCCCCTTTGGCATTGATTTCAACCCTCAACGACTGCGCTAATCTGTTTGGACCTCCAAATGTAGCATCCAGTCCATACGACTTCTTTTCTCCCCCTTTGACATCAATGTCAAATAAAACATGCTCCCCCTAAGATGTTGCAGTATTTTTAGGAGGTATTAGATATTCAATCAATACAAAACTCCCCCTAACAGGATGCACTCTCTTAGGTGTGAGACGGGATGACACCCAGCTTCTATCGGAGATATTCAAATGGTGTCTTGGCTAGGGGTTTAGTAAATATGTCTGCAATTTGTTCTGTGGTTGGAATGTAATGGACCTGAACAACTTGATTGGTGACCTGCTGTCTCAAAAAATGATATTTTATGGGAATATGCTTGGTCTTGTAGTGGAATACAGGATTCTTAGACACACTGATGGCACTAGTGTTATCACAATGAATTGGGATTGGTGCAACATATTTTACCTCCAAGTCTGCAAGTTTCTGAATCATCCATAATACCTTAGTGCAACAGGTAGAAGCAACATTGTACTCTGCCTCTGTAGTTGATAAAGAAATGCAACCTTGCTTTTTACTCAACCATGCTACTAGAGAATCTCCTAAGAAGAATGCACCTCCACTCGTGCTCTTCCTTTCATCCATGCAGTTAGTCCAATCAACATCTGAGTAGATTGATAATTGAAAATTTTGATTCTTAGGATACCATAGGCCATAGTTCATTGTTTCTTTCAAATATCTAAATATCCTTTTGACAGCTAGTAAATGACTCTGTTTAGGTGTAGACTGATATCTTCCTAGCATCCCAATAGCATGCATTATGTCTGGACAAGATGTTGTGATGTACAATAGACTGCCTATCATTGACCTATATGTACTTTGATCAACATCAGGTGAGTCATCATCCTTGCTTAATTTACATCATAACCATAGGTGTGCCCATAGGTTTAGAATCTTCCATTTGAAACCTTTTCAACATTTCTCTTAGATATTTTTCTTGAGAAATG
>JASDQU010500423.1:39027-53935 GCA_032191745.1 Picea mariana
TCCTGAGGAAGGAAAGATGGTGGAAGAAGATCTTCTAGAGGAAGAGGAAGAGGTAGAAGAGGAGAAGTGAGATGTTACACCTGTGGAAAGGTAGAACATAAGTCTTGGGAATGTCCCGAGAGAAATAAATAAGGAGAAGGTAAAGATGACATTTCGAAAGCACAGAGAAGAAATTTTGAAGCAGAAGGAGCAGAAGATGGAACATCTTTGATGTTGAGAAAATTTCTCTTAAAACCAGAGGCAGAAGTTGAAAAATTGGTGCAGAGGAATAGTCTCTTCAGGATAGCTTGCAAGACTAAGGAGAGAGTCTGCAAGGTGATAATTGACAGTGGGAGTACCGACAACTTAGTATCCACAGAGATGGTGGAGAAATTGGAGCTAGAGACAACTGCACATCCGAAGCCATACAAAGTCTTATGGTTGCAGAAAGGAAACTAGGTAACGGTTACTAAACAATGCTTGGTTGAATTTAAAATAGGAGGATATAGAGATGAAATTCTATGTGATGTAATTCCCATGGATGTATGCCATATTTTTTTGGGAAGACCATGGCAGTTTGACAGGAATTTCATTGATGATGGGAGGAAGAATACATACACCTTGGAGAAGAATGGTAGGACACACATGTTGTTGCCAATAGAAGAAAATAAAGTGAAAGAGGAAGCCAACACAAGAATACTTCTCATGAGCGGGAAGGAACTCCTGAAAGAAGTCAAGAAAGGACAGGAGATGCAGTTTGTTGTGGTGAGAAAACCTAGAGTTGTCCTTACTAGTACTACAATAGATGATTTTCCTGAAGAAATTCGGGAATTGTTGGATAATTTTGCTGACATAGTGGTGGATGATCTTCCTAACTCATTTCCACCCATCAGAAGTATCAATCATCATATTGATCTGATACCAGGAGAAATTTTTCCAAACAAATCAACGTATAGACTGACACCTCCAGAGAATGAGGAGGTAAAGAATCAAGTCCAGGAGTTGTTAGACAAGGGGTTGGTCAAAGAGATCTTGAGTCCATGTGCAGTACCAACTGTGTTGAGCCCAAAGAAGGATGGAGGATGGAGAATGTGTACAGACTCAAGAGCCATTAACAAAATCACCATTAGGTATAGATTTCCTTTGCCAAGAATGGATGATTTAGTGTACTGTCTAAGTGGAGCAGCCTTCTTTTCTAACATAGATTTGAAAAGCGGATATCACCAGATAAGAATGAGAGAAGGTGATGAATGGAAGACAAACTTTAAGACAAATGAAGGTTTGTATGAGTGGCTTCTTATGCCATTTGTCTTAACAAATTCCCCAAGCACTTTTATGAGGTTGATGAATGAAATATTGAAAAATTTCATTAGCAAATTTGTGGTTGTATATCTGGATGATATACTAATCTTTATCAAGACTAAAGAGGAGCATTTGAGACACCTGACACAAGTGATGAGGAGACTACAGCAGGATAAGATACTAATAAATTTGAAGAATTCCTCTTTTATGAAGACAGAGCTCATTTACTTGGGTTGTTGGACAACTGAGAGGGGGGGTGAATCAGTTGTTACCGTGATTAAACAATTATGCTTATTTTAAAATATTTGCAGAGCACTTAATGATAATCACAATAATGCAGGGAGGTAAGCAATAGAACATTCGACATCAATCACACATATGAAATATACAGAGACAGATATTTCTTGAGGAAACCCATAAAGGGTAAAAACCTCTTCTTCTTGGTATGATAAGTAATCTCTACATTCTATACATTATCATACATATGAGCTCCAACTCATTGTGAGGCTACAACCTCTGTTTTGCAAGCTGCAACTTGCTGAGAGCACCAACTCCCTAGTTTCTCTAGCACCCACTAGAAGGAAGCACCAACTCCCTGGTTTCTCTAGCACCCACTAGAAGGAAGCAACAACTCCCTAAGTGTTCCAGCACCAAATGGATGGAAGCACCAACTTCCAGTCACACAGGCACCAACCTGTAAAACAGAGAACAACAGTTCTCCCTTGCCCCACCTTGCCACCCTGGTTTCTCTGGATGCAACCAGATGGAAGCTACAACTCCCTGTGTTCAAGAACCCACTTGAACCTATGAGGAAAACAGTCCTCCCTAGAACCTCGTTACCACCCTGAAATATAAAGTTTGCTATATATAAATTCATCATAGTGATACAATATTTATCAATGGCTTACCAGTCTCATCACTGTTCTGCTACACTTCTTTACTCTACCTGCATCAGTGTCTTCATGCACCCCCTTCCTTATGCTTTATGTTCTTCTGCCTTTTATGCTCTGTGTGCCATGTCCCTTCTATGCACCATTCCTCTTCTATGCATTTCAACTGCTGCACTCTGCCTCCTTCTACACACCTGAATCACTCTCAACAACACCCAATCTCTTCTCTGTTCTGTGTTTTTATTCTCTCTATCCATCTTCTACATCCTCTATTCACAATGCTTCTACATGCTCTCCCCATGTCGAGTGCTCTGCCTGATCATCATTGCAACTCTTCATCTTCTCTGGCGGTTAAACCCATGTGTCCATCATCACTGGGTGTTATGTCGAGATTCCTTAGCCTCTCCAGCAATCGAGACTCTTCGTCTTCTCTGTCACAGTCAAGCTCATTCCCTCTGTTGCAGTTCCAAGCTCCAACGGTCTTACATCTATCAATAGCCTCTATGAATAGTATTCATGCCACTGGAAGATGCCTCGAGACTCTTCATCTTCTCTGGCAATCACCCTAAAGTCTCTTCAAGTCCTATGGTAGAAAACATCAGTCGTTTCTTGCAGTTACACTGTGAACCTCCAAGAAAATGCATTAGCAATTGAATCACCAATCATCCAAGAGTCATGATTCAGTTCTTCTAACTGAATCGTAACTGATAGATTAACTATGAAGAGAAATAGTAGCCCTTAGATCAGATTTCCAAGTATCCAACACCATTGGATTACAAGCACATGGTCTCACGTTGATTTCTCCATTTCGCATTTCGACATTTCGGCATTCCTGTGGTGAAGAGTCTCAACTCTTCATGTTACGATCATCGAAAAGGAGCTTAAATTGGTGCTAGCTCCTCCCTCTCACATGACCACTGATGGTGACCACAGCCTACACCTAAAGGTGTTTTCACATTTCGGCATTCCTGTGAAGAAGTGTCTCGACACTCCAAGTCACAATCCCCGAAATGGAGCCAGATCAACGGTCCGCAAGACCTCATAATTTGATCCCTTTTTTTCTTAATCGAACGGCTGATGGGATTTCAGTGTTTTTCCCTTCGAGTCATCGTGACTCCAACATTATAAAATTCATGATCACAAAATCTCAAAAGTGCTCAGACGGTTCACATAACCCACTGAGATGGACGGTTGATGGGATTTCGAAGTTTTTCCTTTCAGGTTTTTGAGACTCACAATAGTCCCTTTCGACATTTCGGAGTTCGAGACTTCATGATGGTGGAGTTTCTTCTTGCTATGTAAAACCTCGAAATAGAAAGTTCTGATGTGATGTAAACCTGTTGACGTCACACGTGGATTGACACGTTTCGAATAGTTTCCACGTGTCACTCTGATTCATGACTTACATGTTCTTGAAATGTTGAATCATCTTGACACTTGGCATTGCCTGATTGTGCCACGTGTCCTTAGCTGACGTGGTTTTCTGACGTGGTTTGTTGATGTGCTTGTTTCAGAATTTCGGGGTTCACTACTTCAAAGGTTAAAGTTCCTTTGATCTTTGATTTCCCAGTCTGCGAAACTCTGAAATGGAGTCTTTGTTGATGTGCCTGTTTCGGGATTTCGGCGTTTCACATTTCACAACTTCGAGACTCCTATGATGAAGAGTCTTGAATCTTGACTCCTCCAACTCCCGATATCCAAAACTCCGAAATGGAGTCAGATCAACGGTCCACAATATTGATGATTCGATGGTCCAAATCTTTTTGTGATTTTGCATATCACGAGTTCCTGTCGTGAGTTGCTTCCTTGACTCCCCCAACTCCTGGTATTCGAAACTAAAAAATGTCATGGTTTCTCATTTCGCGATTTCATCATTCTTGTCATGAGTTTCCTTGACACCTCCAACTCTCAGTATCCGAAACTCCGAAATGGAGATTAATTCATGGTTTCTCATTTCACGATTTTCTGCCGTGAGTTGCTTCCTTGACTCCTGGAGTTTACGCTTCTGAATGGGATCCAACGATCACTTGTTGAACTTTCCATTGCCATGCCATTATCCCTATGTTTTTGGTCATGACCTTTTCCATCAATGACAAACATGCATACTCTGCACTATCTCTTCTAATCTTATCGAGCTTGCTCTGCTGCATCTTCCCAAAATACTTCCGGTGCCCGCCTGGCACATTCTTTATGTACTTAGGCCATCGTCATTGTTGTACTTGCCATCAATGACAAGAATACACTATCTGTAAAACATGCCAACATGGGTTTTGTGATCTCTTCAAATGAACTGAAGATGGATCTAGAGAAGGTGAAAGAAATCAAAGAATGGCCATCACCAAGAAGTATGTTTGAGGTAAGAAGCTTCCATGGATTAGCAAGTTTCTACAGGAAGTTCATCAGATATTTCAGTTGAATTTGTGCACCAATGATGGATACAGTGAAGAAGAAGCACAAGTATTTTAAATGGATAGAGGAGGCTGAGAGGAGCTTCAATATACTGAAGGAGAAGATAACAGAATGACCAATTCTGGTCTTTCCAAATTTTGAAAAGACATTTCAGGTGAGATGCAATGGAAGTGGAGTTGCAGTTGGAGCAGTTTTGAGCCAAGATAATAGACCAGTTGCCTATTTCAATGAGAAGTTGAATGAGACTAAGAGAAAATACTCCACATATGATAAGGAATTTTATGCCATAATTCAAGCCCTGAAGAAGTGGAGACATTACCTTGTCCCACAGGAATTTGTCTTTTATAGCGATAACCAAGCTTTACAATTCATAACCAGATAGGAAAAATTTAATCAGAAGCATGCAAAGTGGATTGATTTTATGCAAAATTTCACTTTTGTCGTAAAACATATTGTTGGGAATGCTAACAAAGTTGTTGATGCATTGAGCGGGAGATGTTTAATTCCGCAGGAATTTCAGGTGAAGACCTTGGGGTTTGAACACCTTAAGGAAATGTGCAATGATGATCCAGATTTCAAGGAGGCATATGAAGCATGCGTGAATCATGTGTTGAGAGATAGGAGCCTGTGGGAAGAGTATATGATTCAAGAGGGATTGTTGTTCAAGGGAAATCAGTTATGCATACCAAAATTTTCAATGAGGGACAACCTTTTGAAGGAGAAGCATAGTGGAGGATTGGATGGATATTTTGGCCATGATAAAGCATTCACACATTTGAGCAGTTCATACTATTAGTCAGGTATGACGACAAAAGCGATGAAGTTTGTGAACAGATGTAGAATCTTCCAACATGCAAAAGGTAAATGAAAGAACACTGGATTGTATCAACCATTGCCAATACCAGAGAGGCCTTGGGATGCAATAAGCATGGATTTTGTGTTAGGGCTGCCAAGAACGCAAAGAGGATGTGATTCCATATTTGTGGTGGTGGATAGATTTTCAAAGATGACACACTTTATCCCATGTCAGAAGACCAGTGATGCAACCCATGTTGCAAATCTATTTTTCAAGGACGTTGTGAGACTTCATGGCCTACCCAGAAGCATTGTCTCGGGCAGAGACACAAAATTTGTTGGTCATTTTTGGAGAAAATTGTGGAATAAGTTGGGGATGGATCTATCCTTCAGCTCAGCTTATCATCCTCAGACAGATGGATAGACTGAGGTGGTAAACAAAAGTTTGGGAAACTTTTTGACGAGTCTGGTCACTGAGCATCATAACCAGTGGGATCAGATTCTTCCACAAGTAGAGTTTGCATACAACGAATCACCAAACAAAAGCACTGGAAAGAGCCCATTCCAAATATTGTATGGAATGCAACCCAGGGGAGTATCTTAGTTGAGAGACTTAGAACAAAATGAGATCAGAAGTGTATTTTGGTGCAAATGCCTATGAGATTGAGCTTCCAAATGATGTGGGCATATCACCCATATTCAATGTTTCAAACATGTACCCTTACAGGGAATATGACTCAGAGGGATCAGAAGTTCAAGAGAAGATTCAGTGGGAAAAACAAATTTCTATAATAGAAAAACCATAGATGGAGAAGATCATTGATCAGAGGATTAGCAAGAAGACGAGGAGGAAGACCCATCTTGAATATCTGGTCAAGTGGAAGGGACACCCAATAGAAGATGCCAGTTGGGAAAATGAAGTTGATATCCAGAAGGATGGAAAGTTGGTGCAGGAGCTCATGGACAGGAGTCCATAAATTTTTGTCCAGGGGAGTATGATGCAAGAGCATCATCAACGAGCACACGTGGCAGGACAACTCGGTGCCTGGGGATCATTTTGAAATCTGAAATGCTAGGAGTTACTGTGAATATTTTGGAGCTGATTGGAAATACGGAAGAAGATCAATTTCTTGGAAGCTAATGATCACAAGTGATATGGGAGTTTTCACTCCTAGCCTTGAATGTAACCGAACTTAGGTAGAAGTTAGGTTTTCGTTTCGAGTAAACGAGTATTCGGGGGGAACCCTATGGACCCTCTGAGATAAATAGAGGTTTTGTACACCCAAATGAGGTTGTTGCAAGTTAGTAAGAATTTTTTGAGTTTTGAGTTATTGTTTTGATATTAGCTGTAGCCATTTACTTTTGAATGAATATGACAGAGGAAAATTGACTCAAATGCATAGCACTATTACTGTTTGTAATTCTTTGTTATTGTGTTTTCATAAATGAATGAATTTCATTATGAATGGATGAAACTGTGAATGTTAGTATAAGTTTCAATTGTTTCTCTTTTGTTGAGTGAATGCAAGGTGTGCACACAGAACACAAGGAGTGCATGACGGGCTCTGTTTTGATTCTGAAGCTCAAAAGAGATAGCATGAAACTTTCCCTTTGCAAGGAGTGCAAAGCAACTGCTGCAAGGTGTGCACAGTCATCTGCAAGAACCAAGTCTTATGTAGGAATCTGCTGCAAGGAGTGCATAGATTTAGAATTCGGCTAAGTGTCGAAGGGAATCCATAAGAGGTAAAGGAGCGAAAGATGAAATCTTGACTTGATCATAGCCATTGATCAAAGGAAAGATTTGGACCGTTGATCTAGTGCCATCGTCATCTCCGATATCTGGAAAACGGAAGTAAGGAGACTCCCAAAGTCGCAAAACACGAAATCCCAACTTGATCACAGTTGTTGATCGAAGGAAAATTCTGGACCATCGATCTGATGCTTGCAAATATCGAGGAATCAAGGATCAGGAGAACAGAGGTGAACCAACCTCCAAAGTCACGAAATGAGAAATCAGGACTTGATCATAGCCGTCGATCGAAGGAATATCGTCAACCGTAGATCTAATCATATCGAGAGTTTCCGATACATGAAATCTCGATGCGCTTGAGAGTGGAGCCCCGGGTCATGACCGAAGGTCGCGTTGAGGGAAGATAAGGGAGGAACTAGTACATTCTAAGCTCCTGTCGATATTTTGGAGGTTGGGAGAATCGAGGTGATTCACATGCAAAGACCCGACATGCGAAATTGCGAAACGCATTTTGGGTTACGCTCGTGGTTGCGTGAGAGAAGCTTGCGCCTAGTGCTTGTTCGTGCGGTGGAGTTTTGTGAAAAGGACCTGTGGACATTTCTTGAAGATTCTAACAGGGAATCGAAGAGCTGCTCCAGCTCGAAGATTGAGAAGATCCAGATACCGGGAGGTCAGAAAACCCTTCTAAGGTGGGGGCACTGCACCAGAAAACCATGTGCAAGATCCTTATCTCTAGGAGTCATTGATGTCAAAGAAATTTCTCTAGAAGAAAATGATCCTTCCAACCATGACATCACCAACTTTGAATCACCATACATTGTTAAGTCTAGAACATTATGAAGAACTATCAAAGTCATCATTGTATACAATACATGAATCTTATCATAGTGATTCCATATAATATTCCAAATATAAAAAGTATGGAGAACATAAATAAATAGCTAGAAATGGCAGATGAACAACAATATAACCAGAACAACACAACGATAATACCAAAATGATAACAAAATAACACCATAAATAACACTTTGATTACCGAGAGCAATGTTCACTTGCCTCTTCGAGGGGGAAACCTCCAGCAGAGCAGAGCTCTATTATAATAATATCCAAGACAAAATTTCTCATACCCTCGACTCCTATTTATACTAAATATGTCTATCAAAAGAACCATCTAGAGGAAGATCCTTCTAGAAGCGGAAGCTTCTATTAGGTCTTCTTACAGTGGACTTATTCTTCCTTATTTCTAGGCCTTATTAATATTGACCTTTATTACATGGAAATATATTATTCTACCTACATGAGGGGTTAGGTCCCTAACATGTCCTCCCCCTCAAAAATTACCTTGTCCTCAAGGCTTGAGATGGGGAAATTGCTACATAATGGTAGCTAGTTCCCAAGTGGCATTTACTGGAGTTGTATCTTTCCATTGGACTAACACTTCCTTGATGGTTCACTGACATATTCGATGCTCACACTGGTCCAAAACTGCTTATGGTTGTAGCCAAATGGAGCCTTCTTCGTCCAACTCAGGAACGTTAGTTTGAGTTTGGAATTTAGTTCCAATCACCTTCTTTAAGCAGGAAACATGAAAAACATGATGGATCTTAGAATGACTAGGCAAAGTTAACTGATAGGCCACCTGTCCCACATGCTTGAGAATAGTATAAGGACCATAAAATTTGGGCGCCAGTTTCTGACAATGGTTAGCCTTGAGGGAAGCTTGCTTGTAAGGTTGCAGCCAAAGAAACATTCGATCCCCTTCTACAAATTAACATTTAGAGCGACCTTGATATGCTTGTTGTTTCATGTGATTCTGGGCCATGACCAAATTCTCTTTGAGGGTATGGAGAATAACTTCTCAAACTGTAAGCGTTTGGTCAACCGCTTGGACCTTCGAGACATTGGGAAAATATGAGAGGACTGAAGGTGGATTTTGTCCATATATTGCTTCAAAAGGAGTCATGTGCATATTTGTATGGTACGAAGTGTTGTACCACCATTTAGCTAGTGGTAACCATTGAGCCCACTGATTCTGCTTTTCCGATGCAAAACACCTCAAATATGTTTCCAAACACTTGTTTACAAATTCAGTTTGATCATCATTCTGGGGATGATAAATTGTGTTGAGATGCAATTGGGTGCCTTGTAGCTTGAACAATTCTTGCCAAAAATTGTCGGTGAAAGTTAGGTCACGATCAGAAACAATAGAATGTGGCATGCCATGAAGCTTGAAGCCCTGATCCATGAAAAGTTGAGCCACAACAGATGTTGTAAATGGGTGTTGAAGAGCACAAAAATGAGCATACTTAGAAATATGATCAACTACCACCACGATGATTGATTTATTTCCCGATTTAGGTAAGCCGACAATAAAATCCATAGAGATATCTCACCAAATAGCAGGTGGAATCAGAAGCGGTTGTAGTGTGCCAGGAGATTTGACAGTTTCACCCTTTTTGCGTTGACACACATCACATTTAGCCACAAAATTATGAATGTCATGTTTCATACCCTCCCAGAAAAAATAACGTTTGACCCGATCATAGGTTTTGGTAAACTCGGAGTACCCAACTATGGGTGTAGCATGAAGCTCAGAAAGTACCACGAATTTAAGTTTTGACTGTTTACTTAAATACAAACGACCTTTGTATCGAAGCTCATTATTAAGCCAAGAGTACCCTGTGGAAACTGGAGAATTGGAATGCAATTGTTGTATCAGATGCAAACTTTTGGGATTGTGTAGCCATTCCTAGCAAACAACTTGTAGCCAATATGGTACAATGAAAGAGAGAGAAAAAAGAGACCCTTCATCTTCATATTTTCTAGAAAGTGCATCAGCAACCACATTGTCTTTGCCTTATTTGTAAATAATCTCATAATCATATCCAAAGAGCTTATCCACCCATTTTTGTTTCTCAAGGGAGGAAAGGCGTTGTTCCAGAAAATACTTGAGGATTTGATGATCTATCTTAATTTGGAAGCATTTCCCCAACAGATAAGGTGGCCAAAGATCGACGGCATGCAAAATAGCCAACATTTCCTTTTTATATATTGACTTTCCCAAATTTGTCTCGGACAGTTGTTTTTTGGTAAAGGTCAAAGGCCGACCCTTTTGCATAAGGATAGCACTAATTCCTTTCCCAAAAGCATCATAATTTCAGGACAAAGGTCTTTGTGAAATCAGGAAGGGCCAGGACTGGAGTGGTGCACATGACCATCTTCAAGGTTTGAAAAGCATGAGCAGCTGCTAGAGTCCAACTGAACTGATTCTTCTTAAGGAGTGCAGTGAGAGGTGCCACAATCTTTCCATAATTCTTAAGAAACTTGCGATAATAACCTATGAAACCCAGAAATCCCCGCAAGATTTTGAGAGTCTTTGGGTGAGGACAATCTTACATAGCTTCAATCCTTTTAGGATCCACCCTAACGTCGTCCTTGCCAACAAGATGACCCAAGTACTCTACCTCTGAGGCGCCAAAAGCACATTTAGATTGTTTGAGGAAAAGTTGGTGTTGAGAGAGTAGATGGAGAACTCAATCCACATGAGCAAGATGGTCTATCCAAGTTTTGTTGTAGATGAGGATATCATCAAAGAAAACTAACACAAAATGATAGAGAAAAGGACGGAAGACATGATTCATGAGGCTTTGGAAAGTGGATGGAGCATTGCACAAGGCAAAGGGCATGAACAAAAACTCATAGTGGCCCTCATGAGTTATAAAGTAAGTCTTAGGAATGTCTACCTCTTTCATATGGATCTGGTGGTAGCCTGAACGAAGATCAAGTTTAGTAAAGAAGTGGGTGCCACTCAATTCATCCAAGAGGTCATCAATGACAAGAATGAGAAAATTATATTTAATGGTGAGTTTGTTGAGGGCGCGAAAGTCAGGAAACATGCACCAAGAACCTTATTTCTTAAGGACCATGACCACAAGAGAAGAGTAGGGCACCGTACTAGGGTGGATAACACCTGCGTTGAGCAGTTCTTGAACCATTTTCTCAAATTCATTTTTTTGGGAAAAGGTGTGACAATAGGGATGGATATTGGGAGGAAGGCTTCCTAGGACAAGGGGAATGGAATGATCATGAACACCATGGGAAGGAGGGAGTCCCTAGGGAGTGGAAAAACCCATTTGATGTTTAGAGAGGATGGATTGGAGGTCTTACGGCACAGAGGGTGTCTCAGTGGCTTGAATGGCATGGAGTTGGGCAATAATGCTAGAATGACCTTTTTTGAGCATCTTTTCCATGCGATGGGAACTAATGATCTCCGAGGAACCGACGGTGATGCCTTGGAACTTATATTTTTGTCCCTCCTGGTCGAATTGCATGGTTAATTCCTTAAAATCCATGATAATGGGACCCAAAGTCCTTAGCTAGTCCACACCCAACACAATGTCACAACCACCCATGTCGATAGAAAACAAATGAGATGTCAAATGGTAGTCACCAATTTGGAGACACACATTTTCACAACTCCCTCCACATTTCATGGACCCACCATTGGCAATCATGATTTGGAAATTATTGATTGCACGAATATAGCAATTAGTTTCTTGGGCAATGCGACGATAAATAAAATTATGGGTGCTTCCACTATCAACAAGAATGATGACCTTCCTATGCTTGATGTAACCAATTAGCTTGAGGGTTTGGGGAGCAAAGAAGCCAGTGAGAGCATTTAGGGAAATGACCGGTTCTACTTCAGGAGGGTCTAAGGGAGGGGTTATGTTTGTGGGTTCAGGTGACACAGAAACAAGGGGAGCCTCAACATCCTCTTCTAAAACATCCTCTGAGATGGCCATAAAAATATTTTGTTCCTTACACTTGTGTCTCGGAAAATATTTTTCATCACAATTATAACAAAGGCCTTTGAGTTGGTGTTCATCCATTTTGGCCCTGGTCAATTTCTGGATCTTGAGTGGAGTAGAAGGAGGAGTGGGAGTTATTGGTTTACTGCGAGGAATAAAGGAGGGTTTGCGGTTTGAGAAGAGACAACATGTTGTGCTTCCTTATCTCTTTAGTAGCGTCCACCCAACTCTGAGGCTAAGCCATGAGGACATGAGAACGAATCTCATCCTTGAGGCCACTGATAAAACATTATTGGAAAAAATCATCAGACATGCCCTCTGTACGAAAATCCAGTCACTCAAAAGAAACTATAAAGTCTTCCATTGTGTCATATTTTTTCAACTTTGTCAAATGGACTAAATGGTTGGTGTCAGTGTCAAAGCGTTCATAAATCTCTGCCACAAAGTGTGTCCAAGCCACATACCCTTGGCGAGCATTTTTTCTCCATTGCCACCATTGCCAACATTCTTGATCTATATGGAGAACACCATACCAGAGTTTGGCCAACTCATCTGTAATGCCATACAAAGAGAAATAATGTTCTGTTTGAGTTACCCAACTAGTGGGATTCGAGCCAACAATTTTGGTCACATCCACATGCGGAAGGCGTAGGTCACGCTGAAAATGATGGGGCTAAAAATTCTGGGAATGAGAGGAAGTTTCACCTTCGGTATGCAAAGGTGGGTCAGATAAGGGAGGATGTGTAGGGATATGAAGCTTAGCGCATATCATCGTAGCGACAGATTCAAGCTGGGTAGTAATGTCTTGTTTGATCTCTTGTTTGAGTTCCTTGATTGAGGTAGCGACTAAAGCTGCGATGGAGGACTGCATTTTTTGATTGATGGAGAGAATATTGGCATTGATCTGTTGTACTTCTTGTTGGGTATCTGTGAAATTAGAGTGCAAGGTATTGAAGTGAGCTTCCAAGTCTTGATTACGGGTATGGGCCATGATGATTAGGGGACATGAAAAGGGGAGGGTGGGATCACACAGAAAATGGCATATGGGTGAAGTGTATCACAACAATCAGGGTAGTGAGGTGAATCCAATGGGGTAAATCCTAAATAAGGGTGTTGGAAGGAGGTTGGGTCCACAAAACAATATTTTTGCTGAAAAATGAGAGGTATGACTGTGATCAGGGTGATCAAGGTGATGATATGTGTGCTCGTTTTTCCATAGACAATATAGCAATATTTTCACCCAACCATAGGCCGAATCCACCCCCGATCACCTTAACCTTGATAGAGAAAATAATTCCAGAAGCAAACCCTAGAACCAAATATCCAATCAAGGTGGCGTACCTCTCTCTAGGGTTAGAGCACCAAGGAAGAATAACCAAATGCCAGGAAGAAATTCCAACCATAACCAAGAGAAAGTCCAATCCAAAACCAAAATTTTCTAGTTGCAACAACTGTAGTTGTCGCTCCTCTCCAAACTTGCGCACCACTGGCCTTATGCAGTTGTGAGAGATGAGGTGACAAATGAGCTCTAGTGCCCTCTTATTTATCGTATTCCAAGTGACCTAACTGGGTCGACATCTACTTCTGGAGGCTAATAACTCAATAATAAATATTCTCTTGAGTTGACCTGCCTCCTAGGGTTATTATCCATGCTTTAGGGTTTCTTCTTGCTTCTTGAAATATTCTATTATTGTCAGGGTTACACGTGGAGGTTAATACCTCTCGCAGCTACCATAATATAAACACTCTCTCCTATCTAGGGAGGTATTGAAATCAATGGTATTGAGCACAAACATACCATTCAACCGGTAGCATCATCATAGCCATAAAGGATATCTCATGATTAGATCACGAGCACCATCATCACTATCAGTATCATCTGATAACATCAAATTCATCATCTCTCAAAGCCATACTCCATCTGAGTAATCATGCATGATGTTGCATAAGTCACTCACTCCACAGAGTGATAAAAGAACCATTCTTCTAATCCAGACATATGTCCTAGAAGAATAACTATTCCAACAGATGTTAGAAGCCACGCCATGGGATACAAGGACTATTCTTCTAATCTAGACATACATCCTAGAAGAATAAATGTTCTGGACCATTTTCCGACAGGAGAATATCTGTCCATCAGCATACTAACTATCCATCTAGTTGATAATCATCTTCAACATTATTGATAGTCTACATGGCAATTAGAACAATGTTATTCAATAGAACACAACTGTGTCTATCCATGGTAGTACACAACTACTATCCAATGATGCATAACCACACCAAGTAGCACACAGCTACTTAATCATTGACACATAGTCACAACCAGTGGAACACATCCACCACAATAGCATNAAGTAGCACACAACTACTTAATCATTGACACATAGTCACAACCAGTGGAACACATCCACCACAATAGCATACATCTATTGTCCAAAGACATACAATATTCATAGAAATCATATCATTTGACATCAACCTGCATAAAACAATATCATGATAAAAACTGAGTCATATGGGCCATTCTTCCACTCACATCTGTGAGATCTGGAAGAGTATCTACCCTTAGAAAGTAAAACATCAGCCATGGGCTATCTGGACTATTATTCTCAAGCAGAGAAGAATAACTATCTCTGATTTATGAGCCTGGACCATTCACCTAACTGGGCCATTCCTTCGGCACTAATCATAGTGCAACCTTGAGAGAATGAGTCTACCCTAGGGAATGCCTGTCCTCAATTGCTGAACCTGGACTATTCACCTTACTGATCCATTCCTCCGACATTAATCATAGTGCAACATGGTGTTATCGGACTAATCGGTAGGTGCGGACACTAACTGATCTCCCTAGATCCACCTAGATCTAGAACAAAACACACCAAAACATGACGCTTTCCTTAAGTTTTAGATATTGAATTTATTAACTAAAGAGGGATGGGTGACATACCATTTAAATGTCGCTTCCTCTT
>JASDQU010500424.1:43236-61440 GCA_032191745.1 Picea mariana
GGGGGCTTGAGGGGATAAATGTTTATTTCCTATTTTAATTACCCTTTTCTATAAGGGAGTGGATCAGTTACGTGATATGCTTGGGGGAGACCGGGAGGTTCTTGATCCCCCATGAAATATTTAAACCCGCCCCTGATCTGTTGGGGAGGGGGGTTGGTTGATTGCTCGTTCGCTCATTTGCATGTTAACTCCTTCATTCGCTTATTTTCATTCATTCACTGTCTCACTCATTCATTCATCCAGTCCTTACCTATCACTCATTGATCCATCCTCATCCACATCTTGGCTTGGGAAAGGGAAATGAACTCTCGAAGAGTAGCCATGGTATTGTTGGTTGTAGTGGTCGCTGGTGTAATCCAGCCATGACTTGAGGCATGCATGTTTGAGATGTGTTGGCATGTCTCCAACTTTGTTCACAGCTACGAGTCCTGAGAGTTTCAGCATTGATATTCTGGACCAGTTGCGCTGGAGCCCTAGAAGGAGAAGGAATGTTTGAGGGATTACGTGGCAGAGAAGGGTGGAGGTCCATTCTCTTACGTGGTGCAGGATGGGTAGAAGAGAGTTGGGTACTTGGATTGTTGTGAGTGATGGGAAAGCATGTTAGAGCTTGAGTGTTGAATTGTTTGGGAAGCCATGTAACAATCTGGAACCGTCCTTGTGGATTCATAGCCCTAGCTCAGGGGTGAGACTACTGTTGAGACTTGGAACAATAGTGTTTATGGTTGGGTGGAACGTTCTTAGTCTACAAGAATTTGGTGTCATATTTTATGAAGATAAGTGCTCTTTGTTATGGTATTATTTACCTGTACATGAATGTATTCCGATGTGTATTTATTTATCGTTTAATTGAATCTTTAGAATATGCATGCTTGATGGTTATTGTTGTGCATGTCGTTAGATATTTTCTTGTATGCGTCCTTATTAATTTAAAAAGGTATTGGTAAGAGAAATAAGTCCAAGGGTGCCCTTGAAGGTAGCGTACCCCGGCCTGTGGGTGGTGGGGTGTGTTACGGTGGTATTGGGTACCTATTCTTCATTGTAGCATGATTCAAGTCCCTGTCATCTATACACAGTCATAAGGAACCATCCTTCTTTTTGAAAAATATTACCGGTGCACCCCAAGGTGAAAATTTGGGCCTTATCAGACCTAAGTCAAGTGGTTCCTTCAACTACATTTGTAACTCACAAATTTCTGGAACCGACATCCGATACGATGTCTTGGAAATTGGCTCAGCACCAAATTTTAGCTTGATGGTAAAACAAATCTCCCTCTCAGAAGGTAATTGTTAGGCAGCAGAATAAAAATAGAGCATAAAAAACCAAAGCATTAATAAACAATATTAAACCGAGAACATCAATCACACAATTGACAAAGTGATTTATGTGGAAACCCAATACAGGAAAAAAACACGGTAAATGATAATCGATATTCTTATTATTCAATGGATAATTACAGTAGCCAACCCAGGAATACAACCATCCTCTCCTCTCATACACACAACACCTCAGTATTGCATCTTTCTCTCACACACTCACTACACATTGCACCTCACCTCGAGCAATATATAGAATATCTCAAACAGTTAGACTAACTGATTATAACTAAATCCACCAGTTACACAATTTGTTCACAGAAGAGTGCATGCATGCACATGCCTAATATAGTTGCATGCATGCACATGCCTAATATAGTTGCATGCATGTGCATGTGACCACATGGGAAATTTGTTGTCATGTTTTCACCACCTTGACAACAATTTACCTAATATATCATGCCCTTAATTCATTCATCGCCTTTTATGCAATACAAGAGAATCTAAACACCGTCATAGCTCTGCAACTTCTCTAACAATATCGTTACGTGAACATGCATGCACAATTCACTCCAGTATGGACCATTATGCCTCCATTAGTAACATGTCTAATAAACCGATGCACTTGTCTCATTTTGATATGCTAGACCTTTAGTCAAATGCACAACACTTTGACCACCACAGAACACCATATCTTGTACCTTTCCAAACTTACCCAATAGATCTTTGCATTCTTGCAAGACATAACCTAAGGTAGGTCTCCTCTCTTCCAAATCCCATGAATCATAACCATGGACTAAATCAATGAAACCATTGTAGATGATACTTGTTCTTATGTGTTTGAAGCACCCATTTCCATGATCTTCACCTATTATTTCCATGTGTCTACTGACAACACCAACTGCATGTGAAATTTTGACCATTTCAAATCACAATCATTAAAATTTCTACTAGCATATAATACTTGAGACATATAACCCTTTTCTTCTTCATCAGTTAGGACATAAACCTTAAGAAAACTTACAATGGAAAGCCAAAGGGATTTTACCAATTTTACAATATTCATACCGAATTTCCTGATTATMTTYACCACATACTTATGTTGTGATAACCAAGTTTACCATCCTTCCCATCTTTGTGTATTTCCATGCCCAAGATTTATTTTTCTGCTCCCAGATCCTTCATAAAAAAATCCCTAACCAACTGAGCCAACCTGTTGATCTCAACCATSCTTGTGCTTGCAACAAGCATAACATATAACACCAAGATAATTAATATACCATAAACACTATGGTTATACTCACTTCTTGTAAAATTTGGCTCACCATGAAGGAATCAAACATCTTATACCATTTTCCTAGCATGCCTCAAGCCATGCAATGATTCTTGAGTTTTCAAACAAATCTTTTGTTGTGATTTTGAACTAATCATTCTGGTTGTTCCAAATACATATCCTTATCCAAAAAACTCCATGTAAAACAATTTTAGTGTCTAGTTGTACTAACACAACTAGTGTTAATGCAACATGAATAGTTACAAGATTTTAACAACTAGTGAGAAACTTTCATGGAAATCAATACCTTCCAAATACCCTTCTACTACCAGTCATGATTTGAACCTTTCATATTTTATAAAAGGAGATTCATCAAACACTACATCTATGTCCATGATGATTATGTGAGTAGTAGGATCCCATGGTTTGGACCCCTTAACATCATCACCATATCAAAGATCTACTTGTTTGATCTGGGTCCTACTTAGAGTGATGATAAAAAACATAAGCATCACAACCGAATAATTTCACATTTGAGTAATTACCAGATGACCTATTCATACCTCTTCCTGAATATTCTTGTCTTTTTCAATCAATGGTGATCGAGTTACCAGAGAGATCAACCGCTTATGTCAACAACTATTGTTGCAACTTGGAAATAATGAGCATGCTTATTTGATCCCATATTCCTTGCAATATTTTCCAAGTTCCATGGATATGAACCTACCTTCATCATATATTCTCACACACTTGATTGGCGTGCCAAAACATCAACCTTTATATAGATCCACCTTTATAACATAGACACATTGCTCCACCTCGAACTTTGCATTCGAACAACTTTGACCAAATCCAGCCAAACCAACCCAAGTGAAACTTTGTCGCTCGCCTCCAATGACTTCACACTGGAGTCTTAGTGCTCCATCTTAACATGAACATTCCCTTGACCAAATCCATCCAAGTAAGCCTTCATCATTTACCTCCAAGCCCATTTATAATGGAGTTCACCAAGTCTTTTATAGGATTCATTACATGCAATCCATGGACAAAATACCACGGGATACCCAAAAACCACCTGCTTTGACCTAAAAACTGGATTTAACTCATTAACCCTTTCACCGAGTCAAGGTTAACACAACACACATGCCCCCCCACATACTCAATCTACCTAAATTTATGTTTAGGATTCTCATAGGTGACCAAATAAACCAAGGTTACGCATGCCTATCCAGTTCTTACAGAAGTATGCCCATTTACATGCAATCAATAATTCTTACAATTCAGAAGTAAATACTTTTTTTTTCTTTCACAGTGACTCAGCCATCACCTTGCCTTACTGTAAGAGGCATCTTGAGATTCCATAACTCCAAAAAGATTCATTGAAGATGAGCCCTTTTGAGGCCCTATATGGTAGACAATGCAATATTTCAATCAATTAGGATGACCCAGTAAACAGAATTACAATCAAGCCAGATATGTTGAAAGAAATGGAACAACAAGTAGTTCAAATAAAACTGAATCTAAAAATGGCCCAGGATAGACAAAAAGAGCTATGAAAACAAAAAAATGACTCCTAGAGAGTTCAAAGTAGGGGATCATGTGTATCTTCGGTAGGGGATCATGTGTATGGTAGGAAATGCAATACTCCAGTGAGCTAGGACAACCCAGCAGATAGAGTGGTACTTGGGCCAGAGTTGCTCAAGGATATGGAAGACTAGAAGGTTAAGATCAAGCAGAACTTGAAGGCAGCTCAAGATAGACAAAAAATTTATGCAGATAAGAACAGGACAGCTAAAGAATTTAAAGTAGGGGAGCATGTACTTTTGAAATTAAAGCCCAAGAAAATCTCCTTGAAATTGGATAGTTCTACAAAGTTGGCAGCCAGATTATGTGGTCCATTTGAAATATTGAATAGAATAGGGTCAGGTGCATACATGCTTGCATTGCCTGCTTCCATGAATGTGCATAATGTGTTTCATGTCTCTTTACTAAATAAATATGTACATGATCCTAACCATGTAATTGATTGGCATATGATTTAGGTAGAGACAGAGGGATACTTTTAGGTCCAACCAGTGTGAGTATTGGACAGAAAGGTCAAAATGCTCCAGAATCGAGTTATAGAGCTGGTAAAAGTTTAGTGTGTTGGCATGTTTTACAGGAAGCGTGTGCTTATCATTGATGGCAAGAACAACAGCAACAATGGAAAACAAGAAAATCATAATCTCAGGAGGAGAAGTGAACAATATGCAGAGATCAAATCTCAGAAGGAAAAGCGCAGTACAGAAACGTGATCAGGATCAACATCTCCATAGGACAAACCAAAATGATTGAGAATTCGATCACCTGAATATTCATCACCCGTCGGATCAAGTTAAGTGAAGTATAGGATAAACATGGCACAAGGTTTAAGAATTCGATTATCCGAATTTCCGTCAGCCGTCGGATCAAATTAAGTGGAAGGATAGGATAAGAAAATATGGAGAGTCGTTGGATTTAATCCAAAGAAAACCTGCATCGTAGACAGATCAAGTCATTGATCTAAGATATTGATCAAATGAACATCATTTGTTTTGGGTCTAAAGTTATGAGGAGGTTACGCTCCATAGAAATCACTTCAAGTATTTCCAGTTGATATTTGAAATACCCAAAGACTGGAGAGTCGGAGAGCCGAAATACATTCTCGACCGTCGGATCATCCGAAGTACATATCAGTCATCATATCATCTAAATAATATCTCAAACGTAAGATCGTCTGAAGTGAATATGGGTCGTCTGATCCAGAGCGTCAATTTGAGTTTTGAAATTCCTGAAGCCCGGACACCCAGATAGCCAAAATACATTCTCGATTGCCGGATCATCCGAAGTAGATCTCAGTCATCAAATCATACGAAGAAGATATCAAGTGTCAGATCATCTGAAGTGAATCTAGGTCGTTTGATCCAGAGCGTCAGTTTGAGTTTTGAAATTCTCGAAGCCCAGAGACCCAGAAAGCCGAAATAAATTCTTGATCATCGGATCATTCGAAGTAGATCTCAGTCATCAGATCATCTGAAGAATATCTCAAGCGTCATATCATCTGAAGTAAATATGGGTCGTCTGATCCAGAAAAGAGGTGGCATAATCCTGTAGACTCTGGGTAAAGACCCAAAGTAAGCCTCGACCATTCGATCTAAGAGGACACGCAGCAATAATCTGCATACTTCGAGGGGAAGTAAAGTTTGAGACTTGAGATTTCATAAGTCCGGAGACTCGAAGGAGATATCGACCATTGATTGAGAAAGGGGTTGTAGAACCGTTGATCAGGTTGAAAGGTCAAATTCCCGAAGTAAAGGCAAAGCCATCAATTGAGAAGGATAAGTGTCTGCAGATCATCAACTCTAGAAGATTGGCGTATGGAGAAAAGAAGGTTTTGAGATTTGAAACTCCCGGAGCCCAGATCGCGAAGTAAATCAAAGTAGTTGATTTAGGAAGGATAGATCTGATCCACAGACTTGAGAGGATAGATCTGAACCGTCCATTCAGGAGCATCGTCAATATTGTGAGATCGACGGTCCCGTCGCATTGCGGGGATTGAAGGTGCATGAACTTTAAAAAGTTAAGGGTAGGACGCAATTGAAACCACAGTTTTGGAGAAAGGACACATGGAGGCTCAAGGTAAATTGTGGGGCGAAACGTAGTTTGATATCAAACCACCTTTGCTCACGCCCGCATTCGCATGGTCACATGATATCATCGCCCAAGGTCACATTAGCATAATATAGGGGAAGGCAATAGCATTTCTAGGCTCCACATCGGAGGTTACGCATTGAAAATTCATAAGGGCCTCTGCATGTATAATCCAACGGTGTTGATCAAATAGAATATGATTGAAGGGTTGTTGTTTCACTTCATGATTTCTTGATCAATTACGATTTAGTTACACTAAATGAATCATTGTTCCTGAGTGGTTGAATCATTGTTCCTGAGCATTGCAATCATGATTCCTGAGCATTTTTTAGATTCCCAACTTGAGCGTTGGAGATGCGGAGTGTAACGGATGATGAGAGAAGGAATAAAAGAAAAATGGTGTGATAGAGAGAGGTTGTTGTTTCTCTGTAAAAAGTAGTCGAATTGTAAGAAATATTGACTACAACATGAACTGAGGGAGAAAATGAAGAGATGAACATAAGATGGACAGAGAATAAATGGTGAAAATAGCAGACTGTACAAGAACTTAAGCACACGGAGATGCGATCAAGAATACACTTATGCAGGCAAAGCAGACCAGTGTAGAAGAACAATGATGAGACTGGTAATCCATTGATAAATACTGTATCACTGCAATAAATTTCAGCAAGAAAATATTCATATATTAGGGTGATAGGGTGGTGCTAGGGAGGATTGTTGTCCTCATAGTTTCAAGTGGGTGCTTGAACACAGAGAGTTTTATATTCCATTTGGTTGAAGCCATAAAAACCAGGGTGGTAGGGTGGTGCTAGGGAGGATGGTTTTCCTCAAAGTTTCAAGTGGGTTCTTGAACACAGGGAGTTGTAGCTTCCATCTGGTTGCATCCAGAAAAACCAGGGTGGTAGGGTGGTGCGAGGGAGAACCATTGTTCTTGGTTATACAGGTTGGTGCCTGTGTGAATGTATGTTGGTGCTTCCATCTAGTTGGTGTTGGAACACTCAAGGAGTTGGTTCTTCCTTCTAGTGGGTTCTAGAGAAACCAGAGAGTTGGTGCTCCCAGCAGGTTGCAGCTTGTAAAACAGAGGCGGTAGCCTCACAAAGAGTTGGTGCTCATAAGAATGATAATGTACAGAAAATAAAGACTACTTATCATATTAAGAAGAAGAGTTTATCTCCCTTTATGGGTTTCCTCAAGAATATATGTCTCTGTATAATTCATGTGTGTGATTGATGTTGAATACTCTATTGCTTACTTCCCTGAATTATTGTGATCATCATTGAGTGTTATGTAATTAGTTTAAAATGGGTATAATTGTTTAAGCACAATGACAATTGATTCNAAGATGCTACCTGGAAGCATGAAGATGCCATACGGGCAGAGTACCCAAAGCTTTTTGAATAAATTTTGAGATTTTGATCTCTATTTTGTATATGCATTGAGGGAAGTGCCAAAATAAGGGGGAGGGGATGTAACACCCCGAGTTTTGAACCTATTGATGGGTCTTAAATCCTTTGATTCAATAGTAGGAACCAAACCCACTACCGAGGCCCAATTAGACTCTGTAGCGTTTGAGATGGAATGGTTCTCCAGATCTTGCGATCCAGCCAATTTATCAATGGGCTTTGTGTTTTCTTGTGAAGGTTCTCCCTTTAGGTAGGACTGTTATTTTCTAAATTTTCTCTTGAGTGGGGCTGGTCTGAGAGATGCAAGCCAGCATAAGCCAACTTGGAAATCAACAGGGTTGAATTTCAACTACCAAGAAGGGGTTGAGCTTGGGATAATCCGCTGCTTAAACGTGCAAACAGTAATTCTATACCAAAGGGAGCCTAGTAATAATACATTAACCAAATGAGCATCCAATTACTGCCTGAGAATCTAACTAACAGAAAGAAAAAACACATATATAACCAAGATCATGGAAAGAAAAATAATGCATCTACCATAAAATTCATTACATAACAACACAACGATTTATCTTCATCATTAAAGAAAAGAACATCAAAACATTGCACCAAATAACTTGACAATAGAATCGATTGCTCTTACTCRTTTACTGCATCATTATTGSAAGAGGATAGGAAGTAATTCTTCTCCAACTCCAATCACATACATCTGATGAAAATAGCTTGTCTTTGGTCCAAAAGGACTTCTCAATWCATAGCAGTCTCAAAATAATTATGAACAAACCAAAAAAAGAAATAGTTCTTACAACAACCATCGACCTCTAACTAATCGGTCAATGTCTCTATTTATAATCTAAAATTCAACTGTAATTAATGGCTAAATACAATTTAGGCCAAACAAAAATTTCCACGTGGAGTGATCATCCAACAGTCCACCTGAGATGTCGCTTGAAAAGGGTGGCTTCTTTCATATTTAGACCAGCTGATAAACATATCTTCACAGGTTTGAGCCCATGGGAACCTGTGTTGTTCCATAGGGGTAGAATATACTCCTCTGATATCCACTGCATGAATTCAGTACTTTACCAAACTGGCTCGAGCTCTAATCGGGTGTCCTGCGAATTGTTGCACTTGCCCTGGCTTTGCATCAATGACCTTTGCACACTCTTCGGCCCAAAGCGAGTCTTGTATGGAGAGCGTCTTGAATACATTGCTCAGGATAGTGAATTCATCGGGGGTGTCGAATTCTTGGAGATCGACATCTTTCATTACTTTATTGATTTTACCCCAATGTTTCTAGCACTTGGCCCATTGCTTTTGGATTTCTTAGTGTGGGTCCTAGGTCATCTTCGCCTAGTATTCGGCAGATTTCTTCATGCGGTTGAGACTACTTTTTCCAACCAGATGAATGCCATGGTTTTCCTTTTCTCGACCCTGTTGGACCACCTCAATGTATTCGAGTCTCTCTACTGCTAGTTGTGCCTTTTCATGCCACCTTTCCATCTCTTTGCATGTCATGAGTGCCATGAGAGTATCCTCCTGGAACTCGACTATGTTCTCGGTTAACAAGTGCATTTCCTTCTTGAACTCATTATAAACTTCGTTGAACACTTCCTTCAGATACATGGTGGTATATGTATCTCCTTTATAGTATTTGACAAGATGGTGCAGGTGTTCAAGATCCTCCCAGGTGTCGGCTAGTTCCTTTTCATCTCTTCTGGCTCTGTCCTGAGCGGCATCTAAGAGGGATTTTCCTATACCGATCAGTTCGGACGTGCAAGTGTCTACAGTGTTGATTAAGTTCTCCTCTGTGGTGACCATGATGGATTGATCCAAAGTGATCCTTCGCCTCTTCGCGGTCCTTTGAACGATGGCCTTCCTCTTTTGATCATAGGAGATCACATAGATGTCTGCTACTTCGTCTACCGGTTCTAGTATCTATTGACCTCCCCACGAAAGGTTTTTTCTCAAGCTACTCGTGGTGTATACCTGCTTAGGAGTGGGTTCTCAAATTTTTTCGCTCTGTTTTGTGGATCCGGCCTCTACTTGTCATTCATATGGGATTTGAATATTGGGCATAATGGAGGCATCGGGTACAGACTCATTGATAACTAGCTCGTCGATCGTAGAACTGTTGATTTTCTTTTGTGGAGTTTTGCCACTCGGTATTGCTTCTACTTCCTGTCTTTCAGACTCTCTTGTGCCGAGGCCACCATCAGACCATATTTCCATTTGTAATCCGTACTTGTCTTGGACCTTGAGCTCAAGGGAAGTGGTTTTCTCGAAACCTTTTTTCTCTTGAACTCGTGATGGGGTGTCGTGAGCGAGTTTTGGACTCTCATCATCATTGTAAATATGTATAAGAGTGCTCAAGGGATTGGGTGCTTATGTCTCTATCGAGACCCAGCATGTCTCTAGTTGAGTTGTCCCTTCTTCTGAAGGATCAATCGACGATGTTGTGGGTTCAGGGTTGCCTAACCCATGGGCGTTGTAAGGGATTGTGGACCCAAGATCATTTGACTCCGTCAGAATACTCTGAACACCAGTTGACACTTCAGGTCCTATGAAAAGATATGGGTCATCCCGCATCCGTTTCATCAGCAACTCAGTTTGCTGAAGTAACAACGTACCCCTTTCTCGTGCATCTTGATCTTCCGGAAGATCCCTGATATGTATTGGGGATTCCTGGTGAGTTCCCGCGGCTTCAATGTCTTCTTCGGGATCACTTATTTCTTCATCCAATTCATATGCAACTGTTCCTCTCGGGTGTCGGATAATTTCTTGAACTGCCTGCTCTAGAAACGTTGCATGTTCTTCGTGGCTCATATCTCTAAACCTGGTTCCTCGAGAATCAACTCTCCTAGACACCACCATATTCCAGTCTTGGGCATTCTTGGTAAATATTTCTTCTTCGAACTAGTCGTGGGCATAGGTCCAATAAGATGATACCTGCGACGTGTGTTGTAGAACCAATCCCTTGGGATCGTGTTTGTGAAATTGGCCAGTTTGGAACCGAAATTCCAATTGATCTAGACCAAGTTGTTTAGCATGTGCAGTATATTTGACCATGCAGAATCCGATATGAAACCCATATGGTATGAAACCCGCTTCTTGTCTTTCACTAAAGTTGCATTGATAGCTTGCAAGATGGTTTGATAGCAAATTTCCCCTAACACTAGTCGGTCGGGAACATAAATGGGTAATAAGTAGGGTGCCCTTGTGGTGCCAAAAACCCTAATGTAGGTTTTTCGTTCATCTAAATACCAATGGCCAATTTTGGTTATAACCTTCTTTGCTTCATCTGACAATCTAGGGCATTCTTTCCTGAAGAGAAAGAAGTATGTGTGTGCAATAAACTGATCGCAAATAACAGTATAGGAATTCTTGTACCTATTTTCCCATAGGATGTTGAAGTATACATGGACCTCGAGCTCCGAAGAGTGCCAATTCAGGTTCATCCTGAAAAAATCATTCCTGGCACAGATGATGTCTAGTAGATACGAGGCCATGTAGAAGGTGGGGGTATCTCCCTCCTTTGGCACCTGAGCCTGTTTTATGCAGGTGCTCAACTTCTTGGAGATTATGGCACCCCAACTAAAGCCTGTGCCTGAAATGGCGACTGTAAAATCCATAGGCATCCAAGCCTCTAAAAATCGGGAGCAGTCTTTCTCCCCGTGTAACCTGCAAAGTAGAGACATGAGATATATGTATGGTTCGCTGAGATTGGTTGTTGGATACTAGCCAGCAATCCGATTTGTGAATTTTTTGTCTTCTCTCCACCAAGACGACATGATTTTGCTGGTATCATGTGATGCATAGAAACTCAAGACGAAATCAGTGCTCAGCTTTAGCTTGAAATCTTTGAGCTTATAATAACTCTGAATCTATGATGGCAGGAAGACTCCGATGCATTCACCGTTATCATCATTGATCAAACATTTTTGGGCGTCAGTGTGGTCAATAATCCACTTTAGGAGCTCGATGCAAGGAAAGACTGGAGACCGGCTTGCCACCATATGCAGATAAGCTTTGTGAATGTTGGAGAAGACTTCATCATCGAGTTTCCTTATTTCAGGATTGCTATGCAGGGTATATTCGAGGGGTTCTTCTTTCTAGATTTTCTTGAAAACTTCTTCCCAACGAGGAAATTTCATCTTGGCTCCAATGCTTGCCTCTGTACCTCCGAAAGATGGAGGCTGGACAAAGGGCTCCTTGGTGATTCTCTTAATGATGGACACTGGCTTGGGAGTGAATTCTAATTGTCTCGTAACTGATGGGGAGGAGCCTTCTCCTACTTTTGATTCTTGCATCTTAGGGTCTCTCAGGGATTTCCTAGTGGAAGGCTTCGTCGAAGGCATTGTTCCTTCAATTTAAAATTTCATTTGAACATGAGTACAGAGAAGAGTTGGGTGCGAACATGTAACAATGAAATGCATGAAAACGATTAGTAGATACATACCTGTAATGCTTTCTATGACAAATGCTTAATACTCATTGAACTTTGGGCGTTTTCTTCCGAGTTGTTGGCTTCACTCTTCTGTTTGTTCTGAATTTCTTGCTGCGCAGAATGGGGCCATGCATAATGAATCGAACAGGATATAACTAGAGAGGGACTACCAGTCATATCAATCAGTTAATATGAGTAATAAATGTAAATTCAAAATAAATTACCCTCGAATTTCTGCAAATAAACCTTAACTAGTTGACAGCGGAGGCACAGGAGAAGATACATTGTATCGATGGGTTTAACGGATCCTTTTGATTCGTGCATGAATTAGTAACTAATGCACGATCTACGAATTAACTACTATATTTGAATGTGGCGTATCTAACACATAAGGAGGTAAAACGTCTCATCATGTCACATCACTTCGGCGTAGGGATTGGGGATCGACTGTTTACTCCTTACCTCTGCGTAGTGTTCATTATTGCATTTTTTTTTCTGCCGAAACTGAATGGATCGGCCTTCGGAGAAATCCTTCTTGAGGTTGTTCGTGGGAAAGGAACGCTTTCATCGGTCGACACCGATGAAGGTCTGTACTCAGCTACTTTGAATTTCCAAACTATTTTCATCACCTTTATCTTTTTCCGATGCCGAATTTCTCAAGTGAGTCGGGGAAACTATGGGTCGTCGATTCATGCAGACAGTCGACGAAGAAGATGGAGTGGTACCCAAAAAAGAAAATGTTCATAGATTTTTTAGAGTGTGTTGAGTGCTCAACAAATGCCGATTCACTGGGCGAATGAAAAATCTATGATTCCTCTTTGCTTCTCGCACACAATTTATTCATATCTACATATATTACAATATATTTATTTTTTATTTTTATTATTATTATTATTATTATTATTATTATTTTTTAATATTATTCAATGAAAGTAAAGTTTTAGGGCTTGGCCATTTACTGGGAGGGCATCAAGTTTCCCCCTCAGGTTTTTCAATCAATAGGTACCTACCCTGATTCTCTTAGCTACTTGGAAGGGTCCAAGCCATAGGCTTTGAAACTTAGAGTGTTTTCCCTTAGGTTCGTTTGCTTTGTCCCACTTAAGCACTAAGTCTCCTACCTTGAAGGTCTTTTCTTTATCCTTATGCTTATCAACCCATCGTTTCACTATCTGTTGGTGAGCCAGGAATTTTGACTTATCCTTTTCTCTCTCTTCCTCCAACATGAGTAGAGTGTCTATTCTCTATTGCATGGTCGACGAGGGTTCTTCCTGAGCGTCTTGGGCCAATTGAAGAGATGATAGATAGAGCCCATTCGAGAGGATAGCTTCTTGCCCGTAGACTAAGAAGTATGGGGAATTTCCTATGGCTTCTTTGGGTGTGACTCTATCATCCCATAGGGCATTATGAAGTTGATTATGCCAATTTCTCTGGTTATCTGTGACCTTTTTTTTAGTATCCTTACCAGGTTTTTATTCGTCGATTATGCCACGTCGTTCCCCTACGGGTAGTAATTTGCAGAGTATTTGATTATAATTCCTTTATACAAAGCAAACTCGGTCAATAGATTAGAAGAAAAGTAGGTTGCATTATCAAAGACCAGAACAGAGGGGATGTCGAACCTTGTGATCGGTTGTTGTTCTATAAATTTGATCACTACCTTCTCATTTACATGAGTCAGAGGAATGGCTTCTACCCATCTGGTGAAATAGTTGGTAGCAGTAAGAATGTACTTGTGGAGTTTTGAAGAACTAGGAGTATTTTCTCCTATGATATCCAACCCCCACTGCTTAAAAGGCTGGGAGACAGTCATGCGCTGAAGTGGGATTGCTCCCTTTTTCTCCTTTCCGACACTTAATTGACAAGTCTTACAGTTCCTAGCATGATCGTGAGCATCTTTAAACAAGGTGGGCCAGTAATAGTTGGCTCTCATAATCTTATGGGTGGTAGTGTTTCCTGCAAAGTGTCCTTCGACGGGACTGTCATGGAGTTCTGTCAGCACATTGTCAGCGTCTTCTCGTTCGAGACATCTCAATAATACCCCATCATAATTGATCCGGAAGAGTACCAAATTTATAAAACGATACTGTGCATATTTCAATCTTATGGCTCTCCTTTCCTTAGGGTTGAGATTCTCGGGACAAGCCCCGTGATGCAAAATATAAGTCAAATCCTTGTACCAGGAGTCTTGTGTTGGGGAGATGTATGCTACTTCGTTGCACCATAGTGTCATTTCGTTTTCCCACCTAGAATCTTCATTTGCTTGATCTTCAGCTTTAGCTGCGAGCTTACACAGACCTTGTCCTTTTACTAGCTTGGCAGGTTTTATATCTAGATCAAATTCCTGGACTACTACCATCCAGTTCCCCCTTCTTTCCCCCATTTCTTGATGGGTAAACAAGGATCGGACCGCAGAGTGCGGCACAATCACCTTAGTCTGATTATTAAGAATGTAGGACTTGAAATGCTTTACTGCATTGTAGACCACGTAGTCTTGCTTATCTATGGAAGGATAATTGATTTCGACTCCTTGAAGATTATTACTCATAAAGGACACTAGGGCTTCGTTGTTGTCATCATCTTTCTGGGTCAAAACCGCTGCTAGCGATTGGTCTGAAGCGAAAGTATAAAGGGAGAAGTATCTGTTAAAATCGATACCTCGCAACACTAGAGCCCGGGATATGGCGGCTTTGATATTGTTGAAAGTGTATTTTTTCTCATCATCCCACTTGAAATCGGCATCATGTTAACTCCCCAAATAAATCTTTGGTTTTATTTGATTATTAGATGATAGGTTAGTTCCCAAATTTGATTTCTAATTTTTAGCATTAGATTAGAAAGTCTGTTTTCCCAAAATGATCTCAAAAGTGATGTTGATTTTGGTTCGGTCAAGAAGAAAGCAAAATATCAGGTTTCGGTGGTTTAGGCGAGCCCACTGCGTGCTCATTAACCACCGAAAATGTTCATTTTCGGCAGAAAAAGGGGTCGAGGCAGAAGGCATGCAACCACCGAAAATTTTTCCAAGGGCAGAAAGAAAGCTCGTGCTTTCGCACGAGCCAGATGTCAAAAAACGTTGCAATGATGAAGAATACAACCGCTGAAAGATCGCGTTGTGGAAGATGATGCTCATTCGTGGGGTTCAACCGAAAGGTTCGAAGCACCTGCGTATTATCCACTACAATAATCATTTTCAAATCCACGCAAAGCGGTGATCGCCAGATACGGTTGCACGGAGCTTCCCTCCTTTCCAGTGGCAGATATATTCATCATTATTAACAGGTCATTCATTCATTTTCAAACTCAATGTGTTATAATGAAGCCCCAGAATCGCTGAATTTAACTACCAGCACGCCACCAAATCGTGGTTTTCAAAATCTTGACCCCGTTTTCTCAGGCGATTGGCGTGGTGTCTCTGAAGTTCAGCCAGCATTTCGAGCCAAGGAAATATGATCGAGTTATCGGGTAAGTCTCCAAGCTATTTCCTGTCAAAGTTTCATAAATACAATTGCCCCCGAAAAGTTGAAGTTTCGGCTTTCCCTGTCAGCCTGTCATTCAAATATGGGTCGGTATTCTAGCGCATTTATCAATCTTGTGCTCTGGCAAATGAGTTCATAGTTTGTTCATAAGTGTTATCAACTATATCCCTAGTTCCTAGAATCTCTTGTTTCCCAAACACCTTGTCGCCTATAGTTTCAGATACAGTTTGCATTCAGTCATGTCAAAAGTCAGTCCTGCATTGAGGTCAGAAGTGGATGGCATGTGGTATTTTGAAGAGCATCCAGAGGTTGCAGAGTGCTTTAAACAAGTCGGAGTTTTCTCATATTGTGAGAAATTAACAACCTTCCACCAACAAGCTGCTGAAGCATTCGCCCTCTCGTACGATGGAAGGATCGCCAGAATAGGCAGGGAGGAGTTCTTTATAGATGAAGCATCTATTATCGAATACACAGGGTTGTCCAGGACAGGGGTTTGCTGGTTTAAAACCTTTTCACCTTCAAATGTTGAGTTCAGATCCTATCTGTTACTAGTCCATAAAACTTTGACATGGAAGAAGGACATTCCCATGTCCTATCTGGAGCCAAAATGGCAGACACTGCTGAAGGCGATTTTGGTATACATCACATGTGAAGGGCGTTATAACAGGGTTATGTACTACCATTTTAAATTGTTGAACCACTTCACAGGCAGAGAACACTTAAACATACCTTATTTCTTTCATAGAACCCTGATCAAAATGGAAAAACAGGTAAAAGCTCAGCCTACCAAAGTTATAAGCAGAATATCACATCAGGGTTTGATTACCATCCTTGTCAAAGAAGCTCTTCAGAGGAAGCAAATAGAATGGAGTTTCTTCTTGTTCTGGAATGAGTTTCAGACAGAAAAACCTCCAGGGATAAAAGCAAAGAAGTCTAGATGCAGAAACGATCCTACTCTCAAGAGTAGTCACAAGAGGAGAAAGAGAATTTCAATGCCTAGGGATTCTATCAAAGCATCACCCAGCAAGCAGGGAGGAACCAAGAGGAAGTTAAAATTTGAAGACAGAAACCTTATGACAGGGAAAAACCCTCTCAACCTACCTTATAGTGACTCTGATTCAGAGCAGGAGATGGAAAAAGCACAGGATAATCTGCAAATCAAACATGATGCAAAACTGAAGATAAATATACCTCCATCAAAGCCTTCAGAAACACACAGGCAACCAAAAGTAGAAGCTTCATCAAGCAGGCCACAGAAAGGTAAGACCAAGAAGATAAATAATCTTCTGCGAGAGATCTATGAGATGGAAGTACTTGAGAGGGTAATCAAAAAGGCAAACACAGATCTCACAGAAAGAAACGCTGAACTATTCAAAGAGAATGAGACTCTTAAAGAAAAACATGATTCAATCAAAGGTAGAAACAGAGAGTTAATCAGGGAGAATATGAAATTATACAGGCAACTTAGGGTTCTGAGGCTCAAGCTAAAGAAGTTGGAATCACCAGAGGAGGAACAAACCGGGTTATACACCTTGGCTAATCTGGCCACAACCATAATAGATGTAACAGATTCCCCTGCACAGTCAGCAAAGGTTCGAAGGTCTGCTCGAATCAAGACTATAGTATCTAAGAAAGTGTGAGTGCTAAAAGAGGATTCAGAACAGTCATTTTTGCAATTTTGAAAGGTCTTCAAAGTGAAACATTCGCTGGTTTAGGTGAGCCCACCGTGTGCTCATTAACCACCGAAAAAGGCACTTTCGGTGGATAACTCACCCAGGAACTGTTCCAGTCAACCACCGAAAGTCTGTGTGTCCAGAATTAAAGCGAGTTTTTGCACAGGTCAGGGATTTTTGATATGAAAAGGTTTGGAACCTTTTCCAATGCATGTCTAATGAATTATCAGACTCAGTTCAACAGTCATTTTTGATATATGATGAAGAAAGGAATTAGTTCAAAGACATATGGACAATTTCATTTGAACTAAAAAGCAGGGTATTTTGCCACATCAGCCAACTCGACTTGGTCTCCATGGGAGAATGATCTTTTAGCCTTGGAAGGTTGTCTACACATCATCAACATCAATTGAGACAAATCTGGGATTGACCTCATTTTGAGGAAGCATCCCACTTATTTTGCAACAGTTTTTGACTTGCTATTTTTAGTTGATTTGATCCATGTTTTTAGGATCAAAGCACTGTTTTGTAATTTGATAAATATTAGAAAAGAACATGAACCAAGGGTTATATTTTGAGTGATACTATGTTGTTACTGTAATCACAGACTTATTCTTATTATACAAAAAATTACAAGTTTCTTTCAGTGGTGTTTGTCAGATCTTCTCTTCTTATCTCTGATATCTTATGAGTGAGGTTCTTTGTTGATGCTCATTCAGTCTGCATGTGACTGTCATCTCATTTGCTGATTGATTTAGTTGATGATCATAAGTTATTCCTTTGGTTGTTAAATCCATTGTACTTGTTGGTATGAAGTATAATCTGGTTCAATAGCCTTTTTCCTCCTACATTCAATCAAACTTTGTCTGACTGCATTACTAGAAAGCCTTGTAAGATTTTATATTCCTAGACAGTCTTGAATACACAGTCCGGTACGTAGATATTCATCTTGA